>BGPR01009021.1:16857-60018 GCA_013235015.1 Araneus ventricosus
CTGCACGTAAAATTTAAAAAATTTATAAAAATTGAATGAAAAATGTCACAGAAATAAAATTGATATCATTGAAAAGGCAAACTTTTAACTTTAAGATGGTATAAAAATAATTTGTATCAGACAATTTGTTCCGAAGTTACAGAGGAAAGAAGAATTACGTGATAGTTGACTTTAAAAATAATTTATTCCACATGTTTTCGCATTCCTGAAGGATCAAGTGACAGTCGATTGAAAAATAAAATATTCTTCATCGAGAATCGCCGAATCAATGGGCTTTGTTAATTATTTAATTGTTGTCTGAACTTTTAAAAATTAATAACAATCGAAAGAAAAATGTTACAGAAATGAAATTGGTATCATTGAAAAGGTAAAATTTTGAACTTTAAGATGGTATAAAAATATGTTTTATCAGACAATTTGCTCCGAAGTTACTGCGGAAAAACGGTTTCGGTTAATTTCTAATTAACTGCCTGTTTAATTAACTTTTGGACTTAAAAAAGTTCATAAGTGTCTTCCCCTTGTCTTAAATAATAAGTGTACAAAATCTGGTCGAAAACCGTCCATTGGTTTAGGAGGAGATGTGGAACATAGCCACATACCCACATATATACCCACATATATACCCACATACACTATATGCCCAAAAGTATCCGGACACTTGCAGATTTTCACATTTTTTAGAATTTCTCCGGAATGGTTTAACCGACTACCATTAAACTTCGACCATGTAAAGAATAGACAATAACTCACATTTTACATTGAAGATTCGGTCCTGAGGACAATTAGGGGACCGTCTACAAAGTGATGAAGACAAAAAGGTGTTTGGCCCACCCCGCTACACAGAATACAGATAACAAGATGAAACTTTCAGAAATGGTAATGTTTAATGTGCATAATATTTACAGGAATGTTTGTAAACTCAGCTCAAATATTTTGGAAGATATAAAGGTTTTCTTAAAAAGTCTCAAATTTTTCCACCTGTTTTTTGCTTATAGCATGCAGAGTTTTCTGTTATATTATACGAAACTTACAGAAAAGATGACAATATGTTAGAGAAGCATTTGTGTAAAACTTTGGAAAATAATTGTTGAATATTACAGGAATTATGAGCATTTTTAGTAAATAATGTTTTACTGCGCATGCGCGAAACATAGCGTAATTTTTCTTTCACAACTTTAAAGCCAGATATATAGGGCAACTTATATAACAATATTCAGTTCAATATCAGTAGTATTCATAAAGATATCGGCATTACAACGAGCAGAATTTTAACTCCTGTCGAAGAGAAGCTAAAAGATGAGGGGTTGTACACAAATATATATTTTTTAAACTTATATCTTTAAATAGTTATATTGAATTGTATAGTGGTTAGAATTTGTTGAATACCCATGAAGACTTATCAATTGCGTGCATAACTTAAATTCCAGCTAATTAGGCACTATAAATAACAAAAATTTTATTACTTTAATTATATTATTCAAAGGATTATTAACAAATTACATATTACAATTTTACGGCCAAACGATATTTTTAAATATATTTATTTTATGGCGAAATGATTTTTTATCTAATTAATTTCTTTTCTTAAAATATTTTAATAATTCTACATATATATATTTTTATTCGTTACGAATATTAGATGTGTTCATGGGCATTCAACAAATTCTCACCACTATACAATTCAATATAACTATTTAAAGATATAAGCTTAAAAAATATAAATTTGTGTACAACCCCTCATCTTTTAGCTTCTCTTCGACAGGAGCTAAAATTCTGCTCGTTGTAATGCCGATATCTTTATGAATACTACTGATATTGAACTAAATATTGTTATATAAGTTGCCCTATATATCTGGCTTTAAAGTTGTGAAAGAAAAATTACGCTATGTTTCGCGCATGCGCAGTAAAACATTATCTACTAAACATGCTCATAATTCCTGTAATATTCAATAATTCTTTTCCATCGTTTTACACAAATGCTTCTCTAGCATATTGTCATCGTTTCTGTAAGTGTCGTATAATATAACAGAAAACTCTGCACGTTATAAGCAAAAAACGGGTGGAAAAATTTGAGACTTTTTAAGAAAACCTTTATATCTTCCAAAATATTTGAGCTGAGTTTACAAAAATTCCTGTAAATATTATGCACATTAAACATTACCATTTCTGAAGGTTTCATCTTGTTATCTGTATTCTGTGAAGCGGGGTGGGCCAAACACCATTTTGTCTTCATCAGTTTGTAGACGGTCCCCTAATTGCCTTCAGGACCGAATCTTCAATGTAAAATGTGAGTTATTGTCTATTCTTTACATGTCCGAAGTTTAATGGTAGTCGGTTAAACCATTCCAGAGAAATTCTAAAAAATGTGAAAATCTGCAAGTGTCCGGATACTTTTGGGCATATAGTGTACATACTCACATACTCACAATGACTTTTATTTATATTAAGATTAATGAAAATGTTCAAATTCTGAAATTTTTGTTCCTTTTTTTGTCCTTTCTGTCTTATAGGTTTTTGTTATTTTGTCTTTTGTTTCTTGTATATTGTATGTATGTTTATATATATATATGTTTTTACTTTGTTCCTGTATGATCATATATAATAAGTTATATATATATATATGTGTGTGTGTGTGTTTGCTGAGTCTTTCTTGGTGGCTGTCATGGGTCGTATACCATTTTGGATAGGTAGGCAGGCAAGGGTTTAATAAGCAAAATAAATAAACAAACCGGCCATGTTCTTTTAGTGTTATGTGTCGAAACGCAACTTCTAATCGTGGGTAAAAAAATGTAAAGCACTCTCTAGTTAACCAGCTCCAAAAAAACAGAATTTTGATTCGTTGATTTTCTATTCAGTTTCGAATCAATCAGATTCAGCATGTAATTTATTTCGTAAATTTCAGTTCAGAAACTAATGAGAGAATTACAATGCATAACTTCTTTAAGAATCTATGAATACGATTTCTAAATGCAAATATTTACATTCATCTTTTCCTACAGTGAATATTTTTTTTAATACATAGTTACTCTGTGAAAATAATATGAAATATTTTGAATTTTATTTATGATCGGATAAATTTGTGAATTCGATTTCTAAATACTAATATTTACATTTACTCTTTCTGAATGCATTTGTTAATGATTATTTTTTGAAAATAGCATGCAGTATTTTGAATTTTACTGATGATCCAGAATTAGGTAAGGTACTTCATATTTTTGTGCTATGCTATATTAAACTAATTTTTCTCTTCAGTTGGAGAAAATAGATGTGTAATTAGTTTTTGATGAATTTTCTTTAACATTGTAATAATATAGGAATTGTAAGGGATGATTAATATATAGATATTTTTCTTCTGGTGTGAAGGTCTTGTAGGGTTTCTACAAAAATTTATATCTAAAGATGTTCAATTATCTGCAAAAGAGAACAGTAAAAATTAATAAGCCATACGATGCCAAATGAAATGCCGAAAACTAAAGCTACTGCAGAATAGCAGTGGGAATATAGGAAAAGAATGCTGGAGAAAGAATATTCGTTGCTTTCGCAAGAATTTCCTGTAGGATAACTCATGCTCAACTAAACTACCACATCGTTTTCTGTGTGTCATTGCCACATGTGAATTCTTTGGATAACTAACCACTGCGTAGTGAAAAATGATCTCAAATCTCCATTACATATTTCTGAGAGTCCAAACACGTTATCGGATAGTAAACGAAGCTGATTTCGGCGAATGTTTATCCTTTCCTCTTTAGCAATTGAAATACATCAAAATGTATTATTGATGTTGAAATACATCAAAATGTATTATTGCTATTGAAATACATCCAAATGTATCAATGCTATTGATCTCAAACAAAAGTAAAAAAAAGAAATAATATAAATAAAAAACAAAATATTTTAAGATGTATTGTTATCGTTATTGTTTTATATTTAAATGATTTGTTTCTGTATTATATTAAAAATAGCGCCTTATATAAAAGGCGCCTGCATATGCGCCTTACTATATAATACAAAAGAGTTTTAATTAATTTATGACTAATTAATTTAATTAATTTATTGTTAATATCTTTGTTAAATTTTGTTAATTATAACTGTCAACGCTATTGAAATACATCAAAATGTATTATGACTTTATTGAATTAGATGGGAAAAAAGCATCTAATAGATGAGACAAAGTTCCTTTCCTCTTCTAATATTCTTAGTATCATTTCGACATAAAACGGAAAGCGATTTATGGTGCCATAGGAAAGTTTATTAAGCCTAACTCAACACTATTTATTCAATAGTATGAATAGGCAGATGTTTTTGAATCCTTCAGGAGAATCTGTCGAACATTTAGTGAACGATATTTAGCTTCAACGGTTGGCAACGGCTATTAATCCTTTATTGTATAGGATACATTATCTAAAAGTAACTTAGAAGGTTAAATAAGTTAGAAGCTAAAAATATATACTGAGCTTTGCAAAAAGATAAAAATATATTTAAGATTTCAGAATCAGATTCTAATACACTTAGCCTCTTCGAATATTTCAGGGATTAACCCTTTGTGGACAGGTACGGCGTATAGAGTGCGCCAGTGTGTATGTGTATTTTGGGTATTTCAGTAATCCAAACAGTCTGTTTAAGAACTTGAACCACAATTTATTTACATATAAATTTAATTTCTCTTTTATATATCAATTTAAAATAAAGTGTTAAAAATAGTTAAAATTTCAATGTTTCTATCCCCCCACCCACAAGACTTATTTTGAGAGAAAATGTACAAAAATTGTGATTCAATTTGTAGAACATAGCGTAATAGATAACACTACAACATGAAAAATGTCCTTTAGATGAAAATATGTGTTTCTTGTATATTTTTGGCTGAAAATAACGAATCTGTAATTATTTTTTGTTTACCACGCACCATTTTTCCAAAAATCCACATTTTAGCTCCAAAAATCCATTCGTAAAAAGTGGCCTCCAAGAAAAAAAATCATTCCTGGCACCAAAAACATATGACATGAACCACTCGTGAATACGTAATGTGTCTTTCTTCCACCATTGCATATTAAACTCGGTTTGATGAAAATATTTGTAAAAGCTATGGACAGAGAAGGAGTAGCTTTCTTGCTTCTAAGGAACAAATGCAAAGATTTAAGTGAGGCAAAGGTAAAAGAAGGGGTTTTTATTGGCCCACAAATTAAAGCAGTCTTTCGTAATGAAAAAAAGCTGTCAGAAGCAGAAAAAGCAGCCTGGCTGGCATTCAAATCAGTGCGCACACATTTCCTTGGAAATAAGCAAGCTGAAAACTATGAAGATCTTGTTGGTGACATGGTGAAATGCTTTCGTGTTATAGGTTGTAATATGTCATTAAAACTACACGTTTTGGACTCGCATCTGAATTTCTTTCCTCAAAACCTTGGCGCAATTAGTGATGATCTTGGGGAAAGATTTCACCAGTACATCTCTATGTTTGAAAAGCGTTTCAGTGGACGATGGAATCGAAGTATGCTAGCTGAATATTGCTGGTCTGTTATCAGGGACACACAATCAAATGCCTACAAGAGGAAACGGCCAAAAAAATCATTTTAGTGTTTGTATTTTCTATAATCAAGCCTCTGTTAAATTTCTCTGTAACCAATTTATATACGAGTTTTATATATGAGTATAAATATGAGAAGTATATCAACTACAAAAACGGTACGTGATGGACCATTTTGATTTGATATATGAATCAAGGACCTTTTGTTTATACAGAATCACATAGTTTCATATAAAGGACAGAAAAAAAGTTCAAATTTGTTGTACAGTGTAATCAGTAAAAATGTTATGTAAAAATATTCAAATGTTCTTGAGATATGGTGAGCGGAATATAAAAAAAACAAATTTTGAGATACAGCGCTTTAAAGATATGGCACTTTTCAATGTTTACGTTAAATAGCTGATACATTTTCCTTCTTAAGTTTCATAATTATTGGAATTTTTTAAAGCGGATTGTTTTAAATTGTTCAGAAATAACTCATGAATTATATATATGTTTTTCAAAAAATCGAAAATTTTCAAGATTTAACAGTCGTATGTCCCCTTAAGGCCTGAAACGGTTCGGAGAGGAGGGGAGCCAACATAACCTGGACCGGAAACCTCGAGATACACCAGGCCGGCCACCGCCGAGCTCGTGTAGATTTATTAAGATCACAAAAATTGTCACATATTGCACCAAGAACACTGGTGGAAATTAAAACATAAAATTTCTTAAAATAATTACATGGTTCTACCAGCCCGTCTGGGAGAAGATAGAATTACATCAATTATTGGGGTAAAATTTCACATACGACGGCTATTAACACAGGTGGCAAATGACATATAGGATCTTAACTTGATGTTACAATAACTCAACCAGCTATGATTAAATTAGGATGGGGGAAGTAAAATTTCACCAATCATATCAAGGTGCAGTCACCATTGCAATTACAATGTTTAAAACAACAAAATTCCAAAAAACCTTTCTAACGTACAAACACATACTTAAACCCGAACACACCACACGGTACAAAACGAAAATAATAATAATAATAAAAATAATAATAAATTTAAAAAACAAGCCTCCAAACAGTTAAAATTTCACAAATCCATAAAAATCACCCATTCAACCACTAATCTTATTATACCATCAAAAATGAAGTTGTGTATAATTAAATAAGCGTAGAGTTGGAAGTAATGGGATGGCGCATAAAGTGCGCCAACCTGAACTGAGTGTTCTAAAACGTCACCTGTCCTCAAAGGGTTTGTGGCGTCCGTGAGAGGGCGTCTACTTCTACAGGAATCAAAGGGAAGTGATACCTTGAAATCGAGTATTTAAACTCCATCGAACAAAGCGGCTCAATCTCATGATACCACTTTTACGCAAGTCGAATCTGATTGGCTAATCGGATCATGTCATCGGTCACATGGATTTCTCGCCAATATTCCAGTAGCTTTTGTGATTTTGAATGTGCGCGGTATTTTCAATTACAAGCTTATGACGCTTTACGTTTTCAATGAAAAAGCGAAGCTACGAGGTTCCCACTTTGCTGAAAGCGAAGCCGCTGATGTTTTTTAAAGTTAAACTATTTGCCCCGTGCCCACTTCAGATGCAGAAGGCATCGCGTGCGCTTGCGCAATCAGAAGGTCATGTGAGCTGACAAACCAATCAGATTCGACTTGCGTAACCATGACCATGCGTTGACCATGGGATTGAGGCGCTTGTCCATCGAACCCGTCCACTATGGGAGACGAGACTAGACAACGACTAGTTCATTTCGAGTTTCAGTTTTTCCTCTCAGACGCTATAGATGTTTCCCATTTGATGACTTCGTTTCCTTCGGCTCCTGAAGTAATTCTCCATGCAATTCCAGTTCTCCTGCTTCTACAAGAGTTCAGTTCAGTTCCAACTAAAAGCCAGCGAGAATGCTCCTAATCTTGTATTATATAGATTCTCCCAAGTTCGAGGAAGGATCCAGGAAATACATCGCATCGAATTACGTCATCTAACTCTGAGCATCTTATTTCTTTTTAAGTTATTTTACACTGTTGAATGTTATTAAAGATTGTTTGTTATCCATCAAAAGTCTAATAATTTAGTGGAGTCAGACATACAAGCTGATGGTTACAGGTTAAAGGAATAAGAAATTGAAAGAAGTTAATTTTTATTTAAATGAGTTGTTATTTATATAAATAAGAATAGTCACATATTTACTTTTATTTTTACCTAGAGTGATATTTTTTTCTGAAAATATGCTCTCGATTAGAAAAATATTTTTTTTATAAAAAGGGTTCAACAAATATCTTTAAGAAGGCAATTCATTGGATTTTTTTCTCGCTTATGAAAAGGGGAATGATAAAGATAAAATTATTTATAATTATTGCTCTATAAGAGCGTTTATATGTTTTAGATATTTGTAAGAAAATAACATGATTTATGTTTTGCTTTATTTGGTTAGTCTGAATATTTTTTAGTTGTCGAACTCTTCCACTAAACATTTTTCTTAAATTTAATTGCATTTACAAATATTTACCAGGAACGCATGCTTTGAATTCTTTAAAAATTATCTTAATATACAATATAAGCAAGGACTATTTGTGACTTTTGAATCATCAATCTGATAGAAATTTGATTTTGGAATTTTCTCTGGATTTAAAAAAAACGAATATACTTTATATTTTTTTAGAATAATATACAAAGAATATTTATTACTTCCATTCCGTTAAAATTACAGTTGTTTTTCAGGAAAACAACAAAAGAATATTACTTTAATTTTCATTCTTATTTTTAATACAACTTAATTTTCACAAAAACTGTGCACAAATTTCATCTACTTAAAATCAGTTAAATAATACATACCATGTGATTCGTTACGATTATGACTAATGAAAATCCAAACTCATTTTTCTTTTAAGGCAAAATTTTTTAAGCAATAGTTATTTCATATTTTAGATAGCTCATTCCAGTTTAAAATTAATCTCATGTCACATCAATTAAATGAATTTCAGTTGCCTCAGAAATCATTGCTACAAAGAGTGATAAATTATGCTAGGAAACAATCATGTACTCCAAGCAATTAAGTAATTTATACTGAATGAATAACCTAATTAATAACCCAATTTGTTCCTATGATTTAACCCATTTGACATTTATGAATATTTTATTAATCGGATGCCGGATATTTCGTGGATTATCTATTTCAGTTATCAGTTCAGCCGAGCATTCATTGTTTAAAGTCATGTCTTCGACAAGTGGAGTAATGAAATTACTCCAATTGCTAAATTATTAGAAGATGGTGATGGAAATCTTTCGTTGAAATCTTTTCTAAATGCATGAATAATTGAATTTTTGTTTATTTAACTCAAAATTATTTAAAGTTCTGCAATAAGTAAAAGAAATACCAACCTAAATTTAACCTACAGAAGCTCAAGTTGATTTTAAAAAATTACAATAAAAATAAAGAATAAATATTTCGTTAAACTTAAATCCCGACATTTGTGTCGCAGTGATTATTTCGAAACTTGATTTGATTGGAGATTTATTTTTTACTCTCTTTCATCTTTAGTAATAATAAGTGTGTGTTTACGCCATACAGGGCAGTTCACTGGACCTAGAGCTACGATATTTGGTGCAAACATACTTTGGAGGATGGGAGTTAGTGTTCCTTGAACATCGATAGACTATCGATACTATCGAAGCCAAATCGATACTATCGAGTTTTCGGAACTATCGACTGAAACAATCGATAGTACTGACTTTCTCAAAACTATCGATATTTTTCTCCCGAACAATACTATTGATAAGCGCATTTTCATTCGATAGTTTGAAAACTTTCGACTGGAACTATCGATGCTATCGATAGTTTCAAAACTATATACTGAAACAATCGACTGGAACTATCGATAGTTTCCAAACTATCGACTGGAAGAACACCTATCGATAGTATCTCCGAGCAGAAAACTATCGATAGTTCAGTCGGTAGTTTGGGAAAACTATCGACTCTTGAACTATCGATGTTTAAGGAACACTAGATTGAAGTGTGGAAGTTTTAAGGATGAAAGAAGTGTAAGCGTATTTAATAAGTATGCCTGACAAAGTATTAAAAAGCATGACTTCAACTTATTTATTGTTATAACAGTGTATGATACCAGATAAGTGGAAACAGTCTCATGTTAAGCTACTTTGAATTTGATTTTTAAAAAACCTAGAGACACAAGTACCAGTACGGTTGAACGATGTCACGTTGTACGCAGTTACGAAGTGTAATAATTGTGTTTTAAAGTTCTAATAAATGTTTGTTTTGTCTTAAAAGAAGTCTTATGAATGTCAATCGAAAAGCCAACAGAAGATGGGGGCAAATGCAACTGATGAAAGTTTTCCAACTAGAATTCACTTGTTAATGCTAGAAAGAAGTCAAAATTAAGTGTTCAAAATCATATTTCAGCACATAGTTGAAAATTTCAGACACAAAACTTTCGTTATGACGAGGCGATAATTTTCAAAATTTGAATTATTTTTCTACCTTCAGTTTAAAAAGAATTATGGGGAAATGAATATTTCATTTCCCACCATTTCCATTCCCTTAACTTGGGAGGCCCATCTACGAACTAGGTCCAGGCCTTCACCTTCCCTATAACATATCTTCTGTTGATTCAAATACAATGCAAACAGAGAAATAGAGATCACGCTGAAGGTTGTAGGAAGAAGAGAGATAGCAGCGCAATATGGAAGAAGCCATTTTTACATTGACAATTTCTTTTATAAAGAATTGGTATAATTTTACTTTCTTTTACACGAAGTAGATGAATCTTGATTTAATAGACGTCCATGGGTCCAGAAAATCCATTTTTTGAACATGGATTTTCTGGATCCAGGAAGGTCTATCCATGTCCATCTATCCGTCCGCGTGAATATGAATTATGGATCTATAATAATAATTTGAATTTTACCAAAAATCTGTCAAACCAAAGTAGCAAAATATGTTGTCCGATATTGTACAATATTTCATTTATTTATTTATTTAAAGAAAAGCACACTACAGAGGAAACTCCATTTACAGAATGCTGACAAACACACAAAGAACAAAAGTCACAATGAGTAAATAAAAAAAAAAATATACCTTAGAAAGCAAAAAGTAGACCACAGAGAATACATAAAATCATAAAACTTATGCAAACGTATATATAATTAAAAACGAAAACACATAATCACAAAACTTTAAGACCCACTTATTGGGCGGCACTAAAATATATTGGATGGGATAGCTAGGATATTTATAAAAACATTGAAGCAAGGTAGATGCTCAGAAATATAATTTAAATTAATGTATATATTGAACAATTAATTAATTCTAGGTACTGAAATATTTAACACGATAATAAGAAATTCTAGCAATACTGATATAATCACCTACCTTTGCTGACCTGAAAACCCTAGCTACTTAATTAAAAGTCAATTTGCATACAGTGGTAGTACATTGCGCTATATTAATTGAAGAAGAACAAATTTATTAAAATTCAAATATTTTTTATTAACAATTCTATGGATACTAAACTGCCAACACTTTTAAGATATGAATATAAAATCTGCAAATTTTACTGCTGATGCACACAACATCAAATATATGAAATCTCACAACTATAAAACAGAAAGTATATAAAAAAAAACAGATATCTATTCTTTACCAAATTAGTAAATACAAAAAAGGAAACACTCTCATAACGGCCATTTTGATATTCGAATGTATTGAATGAGACATTAGTAGTCTCACAATGAATAATCTTTATATGCACTGAAAAATGAACCTTTCATAGATTTGAACTTTCGCGCACTATGTTTCGTGCTACATAACGGATTTAAATCAGTTGAAGCAAGGCATTTCTTGGTTTTGCAACATCACTTGCGGCCAATATTAGCATGGGAAAATTTAGTTTTCCCCGATCGATTTGTAGTTGACTTTGGAAATCTTTCTTGCTCACATTATTTGTAACACAAGTGGCGTCTCTCGTTCACAAACAACAGAATCGTTGCAGATGGTAACACTCGCACAAAAATGGAATGTCCATCACTATCACACTACTTTCAACTTTTTGTAAGTCATCACTGCTGTTCGCAAAATGAAGAGCACTTAATATAATATCGCCATTCCAAACGCAAGAAAAAAAAAAGCTTCAGTCCAGCATGAACTCGAATAGTCCAAGACAACGAAAGGAAGATCAGTTCAAACATAAGCCGCCTGTTGATTTCTTATTTAAATTCAACATTTTAGATCTTTTGTAGATTTTTTAACCAACAGATTTAATCTACTGCTTGCATGCCTGAGAGGACGAGAACCGAAGGAAAAAATCCCAACGGTCTCGGAGCCTCCAGGATATTCAAACGAAAGACAAAGAATTGCCTCATAGCGGAAAAACACCTCAGTCAGAACGTCAAAACCTAATAACATCTAAATTCATTCGAACAGAGGCGAGAGAAATAGTCCTGTTGCAAGAACTGATTTGAATTAAAAATTAATAAAGTTGAAACCTTAATGGAAACAACAACAAAAGTTAAGACAAATAATAATTAAATCGAAAACAAAGTAAATAATTAAGTAAAATTTAGAAATTAAATAAAACGGCTAAAATTATCGTTTGAATTTCAAAATTTGCCAAGGTTGCCACAAGAGATGAAATAAACTTTAGTGGCAAAGAATTAAATTAATTAAAAATATTGACAAAACCGAAAAATGATGTTGATGCAATATTTGCAATCTAACATCTCCCCCCCCCAACGGGAAAAAAATTTTGCTGCAATTTGACTGGAAGCATTTTCCTGAAAACATTTTCAAAAATTTACTCTATTAACACATAGAGCATTATACACATAAATTTTAAAAATATTGCATTATTATATACATATTTACATTCTTGCTTTTACTTTCTCCACTCTCCTCCAAGAAACCACAACAAAAATCTCAAAGCACATCATAATACCATGTAAAAATTATGCCATACAATTTCATCAACAATACTAAATATTTTTTCACAAATTTATTCATTCACTTATTTCTTCATTTCTTAAAAATATTTCGAGCATTCAAAACAATATGAAAACATATGCTATTATATAGAACTTCAACTCCTGAAAAAAATGCAATCAGTTGTGATGTATATAGCTTCAAAAGGCTGCAAATTCATGCAGTATAATTTTTATATACATAAAATTTCTCACACCTTCACTCCTATCAAGACCTATATCCTATTCACTACATTTTTGGACCAGCCTGACAAAATGAGTAAAGTAATATAAAATGGAATACAGTACCATCACATACAGAATAACAATCTTGACACAGAATTAAAAATAGTAAGAAATCTCTGTAAAGCTATATGTTACATCTATATTTTATGTGTCGACACTTCGACTTAAAAGCACCTAGAGACATATTAAAAATGTCAAGTTCGTCAGAGAACGTGTTAAAAATTTTATAAAACCTATATAACAAGAAGCTGTTAATATAATTAAATTTTGAATCTAAATTTGGAAAGCAACTCTGGTTTCTTAAAAATCTGGCGGGCACAGCGAAATCTATTGAGCCTCATTATATCATTTTTGATATTATATAATATTATAAGATATTGTGCAATATTATACAATATTGCGAATATTGTTCAATATCATACAATATTGTACAATATCTTTGTGCTACTAGGGAAGAGTAAATTGTCTGTCTGTCCGGCCTATCTGAGCATGTTAACTTTCAAACGAAAGCAGATAGAAAAATAAAATGCGGCACGTGGTATTCAGATCAGAATTGCAGATCTTAATCGAATTCTGGAAATTCTTCAACAGGAAGTATTATTTCCTTCTCACCATTCTTTGAAGCTATACACAAAATGTGCCAAAAGGTAAAATTATACGAAGATGGAAAGGGATAAACGTCCGACTTGTTAAAATAAAGAACGGCAGTTAACTATGACTTGTATGGAAGAAGATCAATGACAGTTGTTGATTAATTTGCTTATTTTGAAATCCATTTTGTAATGGGTTTTAAAAAAGTCATTAGAATCTCCTTCTTAATAATCCCTTGCACATAAATTATTCATCTATATATTAATACGTGAAGAAAAAACTTTGTACCCCTTTTTAAGCACATTGCGCGCACGGAGGAGTGTGAGATTTGGCATAGTTCAAGTTCATATGGAGAAGTAGTGATAAGGTGAATCTCTATTTAAAAAATTTTCCATATAACGAACTTTTTTTCGGGATTTAGCGACTTCGTTAAATAGAGGTCCGACTGTGCATTAAATCTGCGAGTAAGCATGATCCGTGATGTTCGACTTAATTTTCTGCAAAGACTCTATGTTCAAAATGGTCTGCAATTTATGAACGCCCATTAGTAGGCATAAAAATCTCATCAAAGGTACATTTAAACATAATGATCAGTTCTGGCAAGCGATAAAGAAATTAGCTAGTTTTTGATTATCCCTGGATGCAGTGGCGGCTCGTCAGCTGAGAAAAAAGCAGTGCTGCAAAAGTTGTATAGACCTAAGTTGTAGTTAATTTGTGCTGATTATTATGATATATAATGATGATATAATAAAAATTGACAGTTTCTGAGTTATAAGCAAAAAACTGGGGAAAAACATTTTCATGTTTTTGGCTATAATTAAAAGTCGAACAAAAATTATTGGTTTCAAACCTCAGATTCGTAATCAGCAACCCAAAAAACATAAGGAAGCAAAAAATTACAACTCCTCGAGAATTGAATTAAAAAACACTAAAAGACTGAACTACTGAGAAAAAGCGAAAAAAAGCCAAATGAGGAAGTTGCGCCAAGCGATGCATCGAATGAATGCAGATTCAAGCGGAGAAAGGGTTGCTTTTCTCCCGCTTTGATTTGCTTATAGAATTAATCTCGGATCCTCAGGAGGGGCAAAATTTGCTGTAGCTCTGGTCCGTCTCTCTCTCAATTCTTGATTGATTTTCCTTCTTCCTTTTACTTTTTTTTTTTTACTTTTTTGCAATTTTCGTTGATCACTGAATTCTTAAAGTGGAAAAGTAAGCCAATTAGAATAAAAACGAAAATACAATGTTTTAAAATAATTTCAGTGGGACTGCAGCTCTGCAGCTCTTATGGACAAACCGCCACTTCCTGGTTGGTTAAAGAGGGCCACGCCCTCATCATTAAGACATCTTTGTGAACCAGGGGGAGTGGTCTCCCCTAAATTTTCACGTATACTTCCCCAAAAAGGTGCTGTTTTCCCTCCTCCCGCGTGCATAAAAAAATTCAGACCTACTGTAACCCAGAATCCAATGACTATCAGAAGGGTTTTCATTGTAGATTGTAGCGATTGTAAAATATTTAGGTAAAGAATCAAATTCAAAGAGATGCGTACCGATGAAAACGCATCTATCACATACCTCCACTCTTGCCGGCTCAAGGACACAGTGACGTAATCCTTCTGCGCGCCCAGAGATTTCTACCAGTACGCATGCGCGTGGAGAATCGGATTAAAAAATGAATATGCAATTTGAACGCCTTTTTTTAACCGATTGGAACGAAATTTGGGTACAGATCTATAATTAATTTTAGCAACCGTCATACCGATTTTCATTTATCTAAGCCAAAGTGTTTAAGAGATATAATTTTTACAATTATGCGATTATGAAGTTCGACAGACCATCAACTCTTCGACGGATTTGGTCCAAACTTACAACATTACGGTTTGATATGCAATGGTATCCAATGTATTCGTATTTAATTTCAGGAAAAATACTTATCTTTACGTTATTTATTTAAAAAAATTAGCGATAAAAATAATAATGATGAAGACAAAAATGTTAAAAGGGGAGTCTATACTTCCTATACCGCCAATGTTAAAGTGGTCATTTTCTATGCATTTTTTCTCACAATCTATTATAGATACATATTTGAAATTTTTTATGCAGTTAAAGTCGACATTTATCTCTATACTGAAGTGAAAATCTTTCATAAACATAGCATGGGGTTTAAAAAAATATTTTTAACTGAATGCCACTATGAATTTTTCAGAAAAGGCCGTTTTCTAACACGAGATCAGAACTATTAAGAATTATTTTTGGAATATCAGAAAAACATTTCACATCAGTATATACATTTATATGTATAAAATAGGTGGAAAAAATTTCAAGAGCATATATATAGTAGATTTTGAGAAAAAGCTGCACGCAGTTTTAAAAATACCATTTTGTGATAATTCAAGTTAAAGGAAAAAAATTGTGTTACATTAATCTGTTTACATTTTTCAAAAGTTTATTTAACTTACTTTTAATATTAATAAAAGCAAAAGATTTATGTAGTTATAAAGGTTATGAAATGGAGATTTAGAATATATAAAAATCAAAAAGTCGCATTTTTGAGAGTATATAGGGCCTAGGGACTTCCCTTAAGACTCGTAACTTCTTTTGACACACATGACCTTATCAAGACCTTTAGAGCTTTAATACTCTAATGATGACTCGGCTGGTTCAGCACGATCAGATGCTTAGTTTAGTTTAGTTATATTTACTTCGTTCTGAAGCAAAACGAGGGCTAATTTGCTATTGACCTCGCACTTTTGAGCCCCGGTCAGATATTGAGAACGACACCTGAGTTCGCACTCCTCCCTCCAAATTTTAACACCACACTATCGAAAGAGCGTTTGACTCTCTACGTATGATTTCACACGAAACAGGCCCCATACTCGACAGATCTTCATTGGAATCGGGTTTCGAATGTGGAACCTCCGGCTCCGAAGTCGAGACCACAGCAGCCTCATCAGATGCTAATTATTTAATGGAAAGGAAATGCGTTTCGATATTGAAAGGTCAAATTGTATTTGAAGGTCTGATAACCCTTTGCAGTGTAAGACATTCAATTTTTCGAAATATGATGCGGAAAAAACATGAATGGGTTTAGTTTATTGTCTAGACATAGAATCTACAAAACAATTTAAAAAAAAAAACTTACTTCATTCCGAGAAGGGGTCGTCCCCCTTTGGGGTCTCATATGAGAACCCCCTTAGATACAGCCACCTTGATACAATCAAAAAATATTGTTGAATCTTACAGAAAATCATAAATTAAAACTTCAAAAATATAGGAAGAAAATTTTCGAGTTACTTTGCTAAAATTGTAAACGTCCAGAACTGAAAAAATTCTTATCTCTGAGGTAAGAAATTTTCCCAAGCTTTATCTCTAATAATTCCTATTCCGAAAGGAAATTTCATAAGACTGCTGTGCACATTATAAAAGGAGTACTATTAGCCCTATCCTAAACCTATTATTTCACATTTACAGATTTTAACGGTTGAGAAGCGAGTGAAATTAGGTGTGCCATCAGCTGGCACACTGCGCCGCAAAAGGGATAAGAGAGTATCGGCTTATAAAGGAGAAGACCACGTGTTAAATAACATATTCCGAAAAAGATTCGCCGTGTATTTGATCCTGATACCAATCTCTCGTTGACGTTCATAATCGCCGTTATGTGACTAATTAGGTCCTTTTTTGGCCTTCTGGCCAAGATTTAAAATTTCGAGGTCCTTTCTCTAAAACCCTGGTGTAATTTACAAGCAAAGATGCTAGTTATAAGGGAAAAAACCATTCATCTGGACATTTACCACACTATAATCTCGTAGCTTTTAAGCCAATAATGTAATTTCTGTTAATCAGAAGTAAGACACTTAAATTTATAAAAGCGAAAGTAAATTCCCTTCTAATTCAAAATAACACAGAGTGATCATCTTCTTTGTATAAAGATAGAAGAGAAAATTATTTGATGCATTTTTAAAGCCTCAAAAAATCTCCTTGCTAACCATTTTCTCCTAATTCTGGAACGGTTTTTATTTGTCGCTCGTTTCTCCTTAAAAAAATCCAACAGGCAAGAAACTAAACATCGAGCGAAGAAGAAAACAAAGAAAAATCTACCTAACTTAATACTGGTATCGGAAAACGAAGTAACCTTTTCCCCGCAACTTCGATCACTTTACCACATCATTAATTATGCGACGCATTCGGTGGAGGTCATGATTGCACACAGACCTTCTGCCCTCGATTGAAATAAAGCAGCTGCTAATTTGCAAGATTAGCGCAGGCAGTTCTTGCCCAATAGAATAGAATTCTTTAATCAGTTGATAGCGTTTGCAGCTGAAGGAGAAACAGGAACTTAAGTTTCGAATCACGGACTCGAGAACTAAATTTGTTTCGGGTCGGTGTGAATTGATACAGGATTAAGATAAATATTAAAGCGAAGATGTGAATTAATTTCGGGGTGAAGTCTGATGCGAGATGTGAATACTAAGCATTCTCCTGAGAATCTCTGTTTGTCTTTCAAGTGGTTTCAATTATACAATTAATCAGACAATAAATAATTAATTCAAGAATTCTGGTTCTAAAAATTGCTACTCATTATTCTGCTACAATATTCTTATGAAACTGATTAACATTGTTATAGCTTATATAATTAATCCCTTTATACTGCTTGATGTTGTTTTAAACTGCTATTAATCTTTAATTAATTAAATTTGTGTCATACTCATTATAAGCCGCAGATATTTTACATTAGTGATTTTGTTGTGGAAATATGTACGTTTTATAGAAAGATATTAACTGTAGTTCTAGAGAAACCAAGTTGAAGAGAATTTAAAGATTAATTTGGCAAAAATAATTAAGGTATCGGGCCCAAATATCGCATACGTTCCTAATATCGCACACCACGGTTTCTTCTTGATTTTAAGTGGTATATAGTGGCCACTACCGGAACTACAAAGCCTCCCCCTTCAGTAGTTTGAGGAAGTCGTTTGAACCTGTGTTGATTTTTCTTTTTCTGGGAATTTTTGCTGATTTTCGTGCTAGGTGAATTAATAATCGTGTTTCCTTACTTTTAATATAATCAGCCAAGTTCAAGTCGTAATGTTATACCACTTGAGGGAGTGATAGTGACTATAATTGGCTACATTTTCGTGTAGTTTGTTCTTTGGTTTACGATCCGATTCCGAAGAAGGACGCCGCCATGTTTGAGGGTTAGGTTCTTCCTAATATTACCCACTTGAATTTTCCCATTATCGCCCACTCGGGTATTCCCATTATCGCTCTATGCTCTAGCCCTTTGAGGGGCACTCTATTAAAAAAATACCTTTTAAAACACATGGTTGATGTCCTATTACCTGACAATGCTTCTAAGTGTTTTTAATTTTAATGTTTTATCTAGGGGAAAAGTGTTAAAAGAATACTTTAACTATATTCCTAAAAGTACAAAAGAGCTGTCTTGTATTATTTTCAGTTTTGTTGTGCCTTAATTTTCATGTTTAATAAAGAAAGTTTGATCATAACATAAGTTACACATTGTTTGAATCCATTTTAGAAGCCGGCGATATTAGAAACATATAGTGGTCGATATTAGGAACATATAGTGGGAAATATTACGAGCATATAGTGGGCGATATTACGAACATATAGTGGGCGATATTACGAACATATAGTGGGAGATATTACGAACATATATTGGGAACACATTTTTCAGTAGAAAAAATTTTGCGGGAGCAAAAAAAAAAGTTTTGGTATTTGTGGTAAACTCATGAGTTAGAGTTGTAATTCTGTATGTTTTTGGTTAATAGACCAGCTAATAGATTGCAACAATTTTTAGACACATTCCACAGGAATTAGCCCTCTGATTAAAATAATGCCTTAAGTGGGCGATGTTTCGACCCCCCTACCTTATATAAATATTTGAAAATCAGATTATTTTCTGAAATTATTTATGTTATCAATTTGACAGACAAACATAAATACATTTTTTCACGAATATACATTTCTATTCCAGAGTTAAAAGAGAAACCGACAGTAAGCCTTAGTTTAGTTGTGATCTAAACAATAAGCTATGGTATTTTTTTAACTCTGTTCTTCAAGTGTGATTATATTTGGTTTTTACAATGTCTTGAGATATTTGTGGAAGTTGAGTTAAATTTCTTTTTATAAACAAATTATTCTGTTATTCAGTTTAATTATTCATCTATAATAGAAGAAAAATACAGATGCAATGTATATAGTCTAATCAAAAGAAAATTTTCAAAATTGAGTTGCATCAATTATAGTTATGAATGCAATAATAATGCAATGAATAGAATATAACGGTTAGAGATTTTCCCTTTTACTATTTTTAACGTTCATTTCAAATATCTACATTTTTTCTCCTTCATTCGGCAAGTTCCTTATAAATACTTACAAAATGTATTTAATTAGTAGTTCATTTAATAACCGAAAACTGCGTTTTCTCAAGTTCAAAGAAAAGCTAAAATTTTTGCTTCATTTAAGAGCGGATTTGCCAGTTATTTAAAACTTCATGAATAGTGAACAATCTATTTTAGGAAACACTGCAAATACGTCATATTCAAGAGTTTTGAAGGCTGTTGCAATTTTATAAAACTTCGGAAGATTGAATATTTCAACACGATGAAAGATTGTTAATATGGTTCGTAAAAGTTATCTCGTTATCTTGTCTAGTTCAATAATTAGTTTTATTTGGGGAAAATAGAAAATAAACTTTCTCATTTATAATTGAACTGAGAGAAACTATTAAAGCTTGTAAACTATGTAAGATTGATTAAATCCATAATGAATGCTTTTTCCAAAGCCATGTATCAATTTTTTGTATTTGCCTAGACAGGATCAAAATTTTAAATTTAAAGATTCTAAAAGAAAAACAATAAACTCTTGACAGGTTTTAATTAATTTAAGTCTTGTTTACCATATCCAAACTTTTATTTTTGCATTTATACTTAACTCATTTACTTTACTTTTATTGAATGTTCCCATTTTACAAGTTTGAGCACTAGTATCTATTTGATAACATTCGAATTCTTTCTTATACATAATAACGTTTATGTATTCTTTTTGATTTTAATTGAATTCTCATTGGTTCTTGGCATCCATATTCTAAAACAAATAAATATTAAGTGTAACAAAAAGGCTTATACTTTTTCTTCACTAAAGTGAATCTAATCCTTCAATATATTTAACAGTTTCAAAACATTTTAAAGTATTTAATCTTTTAAAATTAAATATCAGTACCGAAGTAATTTAGATTGTTCATATGACATAAAATATTTGACTTCTATCCGTGTATATAAAATCATAATTTACTCAACGCATATAACAGTTATTAACACTTTTTTGTAAAGCCTTAATCAATATAAACTAAACAAAAATAGTTTTACGTTATAGCAGCGTCGTATGTAACAATGCTTGTTTCAGCATTCTAAAATGTATAACTTCTCTGTAGGTAATTAAAACATATCGTTTTGTTTTGTGTTTGTATATGTTCCTCCTTCAATTCCTACTTTAGTTCACACTCTCCCTATATATACATATTTATTTATATATCTTGTTCAAATTTTGCAATCGATTTTAAACTAACTTCCCGATGAGCTGGAGACTTGAAACTTTAAACATAGCTCACAACTAGATGACAATGCAATATTAATTCGCTTTCTTGTCTGTCATTTCATATTTTGCATGACGCATGCGCAGTACGTTTTTCATTATATCTCGAAAACTATTAACATTTCAGACTTGGTTCTTGGGTATATGGATGGCCCATGGGATCATCGAAGCACCTCTATATTTCAGCCATATCTTTGCGCATGCGCAGTACATTTTTCATTATATCTCGAATCACCTAAGTAAGAATTGACTTTAAAAATTTTTTTTGTATTACTTGTTCAGATAATCTTGTATGTCAAACAATAGTAGCCTCGTCTCTGTAATAATGGCTTCGTCTATAAACAAATTATTGTTATCAGTATAAGCAATCAGTAAATCAAGTCAATGTAACATTTTGTTAACTCGATATAATTTTTTCTTTGTGGAATCAATAAAGATTGTCTACGAACATCCATCCAAACTTCAAATCGGAGATTCTTATCTCTGGAGTCAGGGGTGTGTAGCCTAAAGTAAAGTACCAAACAGAAGCATATTTAACCAAACTGAATTATCTAAATTTTAAGATTTGTTTCGGTGAGTGGTGAGCACATACTTTTGCAGCGAATGTTTGTACGTTTTGAAGCAGCTGTTAGGTTCCGGCGGAAAAAAATTTCAAGTTTACTACAGGATTTCACTGCAATATACCCTCTGGTGGACACATTTGGAACTATATATGTTTCACTGAATATTTCCCCCTTCTAACTAATAAGCCATTCCCAAAGTTTCTCCTCTTCGTAATGAATGGTTACGGCTGTAAGCAGCTCTGAAAATGGGAAATTACAGACACACTTGAACATCTCGAAATACAGAATTAAGGACAAGGATTATATACCTGAATTTTTAAAATATTGTTTTACCAGCCCCTTTCTACGACCAGCTTGTTCGCCGGGAATTTGATTTCAATTCAATCTTGCATCATTTTATATTCATGGTTCTCTTAACAACGTAATTTTAAACTTCAGATTGTGGTAGATATTTAACCCATGTTCTATTAGTGACCTTGAACCTGTTCTGTTAATTGTCTACATAAATGTCCCTGATGGAGTCAAATAGCTGGCCATGTCCAGTAACCCTTAATTCCACGTTGTCAACACTATCTTCACTTTCTTATTCCTCTTGTAAAATATTCATTTGATTTCAACATTAAAATGGCACAGCACATTTTATGTCCAGCGGCGTGTTGGCTGGATTACAACATGTTGAAAAAAGAAATAAAACATAGCAACCATAACCTCACAATGTAAGCAAAGCAATATCTCGGAGAGCTTGGTTTACAGATTCCACGAAAATCTTGATGAAATAAAATTAAACGAAAATGTATTAGGAACCTACCTGAGATTACAACAATGAAAGAGAAATAAGCAATTAAATATTTGTTTAAACAATGAAAACGGTTTGAGTTGCGTTGCAACAATGAAACTACTGTTGTAAATTATGCCAAAAATATTTTTAAAAATTTATTGAAATTGGGGGAATATTGTACGGAAATTTAATTGATATCATTGGAAAGGTAATTATTTGCACTTTCAGATGGTGTAAAAATGATTTTTGTGGTAAAATATTTTCGGAACTTATTAAGGAAAAACGTAAAAATTTCGCCTAATTTTTAATTAACTAAAATTTGAATTAAATTTTGAAGAAAAAGGGATCCGAGGTGCACATTCCCACCCTTCAAAGTATATTTGTGCCAAATTCCGTAGCTCTAAGTCTAGCGTTCTTTCTTGTAGAGGACCAACACACAGACGCACGGACACACAGACACTCATTCTTCTTTATTATTAGTAGAGACTGATGATTGCTTGGAAAGGAAAATTCATTTTGTCAGCCATGGATTTTATTTCATGATACATTTTGAAAATTATCGATGCTCACATCTCGTCAATGAACTTCATACTCAATTTCAATTGCAACCAAAATTCATATCGGTACATAATAACTTTAGATAATGCATTTTTGCAACAGCACCGCTGAAATATTTTAGATTTGCTTATATCATGAAGATAAATTTAACACTTACTCATTCTAATATCTGTTGCATTATCATATATCCATAACATTCATATAAACATAACATGAGATATAAAATTTATAAATTATATGACAGCGAATAATAAATATCAGAATTTCCAAAAAAGATTCCATTCCTGCATTCTGGTAGCAAGTGTATAGTTTGTCAGCAAACTATATTCTTCATTTTTATACGTAGGTGTATAGATAAGAACGTATTTGACATGTCAAGTGGAAATATATCGCTGTTGCCTTCACTATATCACTTTATATAAACCGAAATTGCATTTTCAGATGTTTTGAAAACAACCTTATACGAAAGTTTGCAAACGCATAAAATATTTTTCCTTTAAAACTATTCAAGTTATTACTACTAGTTCCTTAACTATATCAGTTTATAAACTGTACCAAAGGAATAAAGTATTCCATAAGAAATTTATTTCCAGGTGTTTGATAGAAGGCTTCATCGAAAGTTCTGAAAGCGTACCAATTCATTTTTCAATAAAAAAGACCGTTAAGATTATTTTACGCACAAAACTTTGCATTTCTTTCTAAAATTACTTTGAGAAACTCGATCAGATTCTAAAGAGATATCGAAGAAATATTGCATGTTATTTCAGAGAAAACCAATAGAAGATTTGAAGAGCACTTCAAAAGAATAGGAAATTACAATTTTATAGCTGACAGAAGGAAATGGGATCTTTTCATGTAAACTTCTAAGCAATATTCGAATTGCAGTTCTCTTTTTGGTGTTTTTTGTAAATATTATCGTTATATTTTCATTCTTATTTCAAAATGATTTAGATAAAAGATAGATTTTACAGTTTAATTTAATGTATGCATCTTGTATGATACATGTATGTATGTATCTTTCTATCTGTGTCTGTCTATCTTCTCACGAACGCTGAATGCTGAAAAAAGCCAAAAGTGCAAGAAAGGGGAAATAATCCAATGAATCCATTCTGACCATTGAAATTCTGAAATTATAATTAGTAAAAAGAAAAAACGTCGAAATGAATGAGTTACTGTCTGAATTCATTCCCCCCATTATTAGTTTTCCCATTCCGGTGTTGAATTTTTTATTTATTTATTTAAGGATATCGGTGTTTATATAATTGTACAAAAGGCTTTCTTTTTCAGCAAACTTACGTGTTTTGATTTATAAACATCGGAAAAACCGTTTTCGTGCTTTTTTTCGTTTCACAGTGTTTCATTTCATTTCGTCAAGTTACTGTTATATAAGTCATGTGCTGCCATTTATTGAGAAAAAATCACATACGCATTTTTTACATATTGCATTTTTTATTTATTTAACGGCAGCTGGTATTTCTTTTTTAGCGAGCTTCTGTGTTTGGATGTATTAACATCAGAAAAAATCGCTTTCTTGCATTTTTCGTTCTTTTTTTGAATTAAGATGTTTAACTTCGTAACGTTTGTTGGGGAAAGTAAGTGAAAATATTTGTTCAAAAATCAAAGGCGGGGCATATTAAAATATATGGATCCAGAGTCCTCACGTGACCTAAAATCTCTCAGCCCGGGAAAATCCCATTATTCGAAATAGCCCGCGCAACGCCGGGTAACACAGCTAGTAGAAAATATAAATTCCGATATATGAGAATAAGAATTTTACATTGAAGCAAGTGAGAGCAGCTAAAATACTTTATAAACAGGCACCGTGTTTTTCTCTATTTAACTAATGAAACATTTTTCTGTCATTTACAGGATGTTATGTTCAGTTATCTTACAAATAATTTATATATTTTTTCATAGAAATATTATAATACTGAAGAAGCATGAAAGTAGAAAACAAATTTGGATAAATTTGATGGAATCGTTAAAACAAATTGCTGTAGTCAAGGAGGAACTGTCCGGACTGTGGAAGGAAAAGAAAATTCCACCCCTCCGCCGTTTCTACCTCAAATTTCATAATAGTTGGAGCTATAAGGAGAAAAGAGAGTGGAAGAGAAGGCAACTGATAAGAGCTGTTCGACTAGAAGTCGCATGCTTAGGTTAAAAAACATTCGAAATTAAGAGTTGAAAATCATAGTTCCATAATTTTCAAGGGATTGTAACTATTGAAGAACTTCAAGTACAAAAGTTGCTAGTTATGAAGCGGCGATAATTTGTCGAATTTGAATTATATTTTCAAAACTAAAGTAGTTATGTGGAATCAGAATTTCGAACCCCACCATTTCCAACCATTCGAGCTGGATTGTTCATCCACGAAGTCGATCGACCTTTTCTTCCTCCCTACAATAATAATCCAGTCGAATTGTACTTAAACATGGAAAAAATACATAACAGCAATTTTATTGCTTTAAGTTGTTGGGTCGGCCACACAAAACATGGGACTGTATTTTGTACCCCGAGATCATACCGGATAAAGGGGAGGGAAATTCGAATAATCGGGTTTTTGCGTTTAAATAAAAGGCATTTGATCTGAAAGGAAAATTTTAATTTAGAAAGTTATAGCTTAGTACAATGGTCTATAAAATGTGTCGTCGAAAGTTAAGATAGCTTAATTAGGGAAGAGGTAAATTTAAAAAACGTAAATTTTGGAAAAGTATTTTTAATTTATTTTATAAATAAAGTGAAACTTCGAAACTTCACGTAAATACGCATTATATAATAGGGTATCTATGATAAAAATTTCAGTTCAGGATCTTTAATATGTTATGAAAAATTCAACTTTTTCGGGAAAAAGAACGTCGAAGGAAAATGCCTCCAAATACTTTTTTATCTTCCAGAATTCGTGGAACAAAGTAAAACCCTACACTAAAAGTATTGTTCTACAATATAAAATGGCTCTTCAAAAGTCGATTTTTAGAAAAATGAAGAAAATTAAATTCGAAGTTATCACGTTGTCTCATTTATTATGCCTAAACGAATTGTCCCCATCGCAGAACAATTTTCCCTTTGGAGAAAATGCGTCCAGGAAAAATAAGCGATCGTATTACTTCAAAATATAAGCCATTTAAATTATTATATTTCTAGAACCTGGCTATCCAATAAAAAGAGAAGTAGGGGTGACGTTAAAGATTGCAGGAATGAGACAGTTAGATAAAGCAGTATGGAGTAAAACCATTTTTTTATTGAAAATTTGTTCTGTAAAGAATTAATATAATTTTAACTTCCTGCATACGAAACATTCAAAGAGAAGATAGTGTATAATCTTCAAAACAATTACGACAAATCTGGCGTACAATTTCTGACAAATTTTGGCAGGTTCGAAAATCGGATATCAGTGCTTAATATCGAATTACGGCAAATATTGTTAAATTTTTTTGAAGACGCCAACAAATTGATAATGCCTTTTTGCAAGTAACAAATGCGGCGATTTTCTGCTTACATTTCCAAGTTTAAAAAGCGAATGTTCAAGTTAGTTAGTTAAGTTATATTAACGCTCAGTTTTGAAGCAACACGAGGACTATTTTGAGAAAGATCTCGTAATTTTGAACCTTGGTCAGATGACGAGGACGACACCTTTGAACGAATGCTCAAAAGTCATGTCTCAGTGATTTATTCTGGATTGAAAGGGATTGTGGGTATCATGCGTTTAGCGAATCTATCCTTCAGCGTGTCCAAGCATTTTTCGTTACAAAACACCAGGCAGACAAAAAAATCTCAAAAACAAGATTAAGTAGATTATAATTTATGAAATATTTACGTGGAATCCAGAGAATATAACCACATTAAACGTGATAAATTCGAAGCTGATAAAGACCAGCAAATAATGCCAAATTTTCTATCAAAACCTGTATGATTTGGGATTTCATGTCGGTTCTATTAGGTTTCTATTGAAAGGAGAATTTGCACAAATCTTCATTTTAGGTTTGTGGTTTTCTCTCAGATATTCTGCATCTTTGAATTACAGGATAAAGATAACTTTTTCATTTCAAACGTGCTTTCGTTTTCTCAGTGCAATTTTCAGAAAGTAGAAAGACCATTTGAAGGCTTTAAAATTTCAGAAATGCATTTTAGAGTAGAATATTGAAGATGTCATGGTTTCCCGAAAAAGCACTGTGGCCATGTTTGATCGAAGTCTTGGTACTTAGCTCTGAGATCTAGGCTTCAATGTCCGGTTCTACATAAGAACTGCAGTGCATATGGATGTGGTGAATATTAAATCTGCCTTTGTGGGATAAGACATCGAATCAAAATTACGAGCTATGTTCAAACATTGCCTTCATATTGTATAATTTTGAAGCTGGACATTGATGTACCAAAATTAAATCAAAGAAGCAAAGTGCTGTTTTATATTTTGTTTAGGAATGCCATGATCAGATTATGACCTCAAACCTGTTTGTTTAAGCATCATCTAGTTTGCATGTTATTAGAACTTGACTCTTCATTCAGTTTTACTATTTAAATTTGGATGGTATTATAAATATTTATAAAACACTCATCATCACCAAAGGAAAACGTAAACTGTTCATGCTCATAAGAATTACCAACAAGCTGCATGAATTGTGTATCATAGTGTGTGTAGACATAGTAAGAAAAAAACCGTAGCATATTGTTTGCCTTTTCGCCCATATAGCATGTACACTTGCGGCAGGTGTACATGCTTGATATTAGCTTGTCATGAAAAACTTGATGTAGCAATTTTGCAGCAAACTTCCTGCAAAATAATGAAGCATAATCAACCAACCCACTTGCAGAACAAGTTTGCTGTGAAGTTTATATGACAAACTTCACACCCCAATTGCAAAACAAGTTTGCTGCAGAGTTGATACAGCACACTTACACACCACGATATGGATATGAATATATCTGGTTTTGATATTTTTCTCTGTTTTAAGAAACATTCCAGTTTTAATAGCATCTCCTAGACCGTTCTTCTTTTCATTAATTCAATAAATCGATGACAATTTGTAAAAAATTTAACAAGGTCTTGAAAATAATTGAAATCTTTTTACTAAATATAGAACACGAACTTCAAAGAAAACTATATATCGCCTTTTTCTTAATGTTGAAATTTTAACGTTCATAAACAAAATGAAACCTAAAAAACGCTCAATTTTTTTTGAAAAATAATAAGTTACATTTTGATCCATATTTTAAAAGGTAATGACTTTTGAACCCTAACTTCAAAATTTATTCTACTAGCAAAACGTAGTTATTAGCGAAAATCGCTCTCTCTTTGACTTCAAATCATATTTTCAACTCAAAATTTAAAAAATTAATGAAATCAAGAAAACACTTTAAAATAAAACGTGTAGATGCACGATATACTAGCGCAATCTATCTGGCTATGAAATGGGTTGTCGGGGGTTCGAATCCGAGGTTTGTGTATTCTGTTTTTGCTATAGTTTGAAATGAGTTTGACGCGACAAATTTGTGGTAAGTTTGAGAGTGATGACTAACTCGTTTGCGTTAACTTACTGTAGTCTTGTTGTAAACTTGCGGTCTTGCTGTGTCAAACTTGCTGCAAGGTTGCAAGCTTGGAGAGCAAGATTGCTGCAAACTTGTTGCAAATTAAATTTGTGACATTACCACTCCACGTTCATTTTAAACATGCTTATTTAGAGGAAAGCTTTTGAAACGCTCTGTTCTTTTTTTGACTAAATTACCTCCTAGTGTCTAAAAAGAATTTTCTAAGAATGACAGTTTTTCCTGTCTGACATGTTTCTAATCTAATTTTATAAAAGAAATACTGACTCAGCTAAAAATTCTTGCATTAGAATAGAAATATTAACCCCACGTAGAATTTTGGATCTCTGAAGAGATTGTTTATTAGTGCCTTATACAATTTTTTTGTTTTTCCTGCATGTATTATACATCTGAAAACAAAGCAATATTTTTTAAACATGAATATTGTCATTACAATAAACATTTAAAAAAGGGCATTTCTAAAAAGTTGCGCGGAATGCAAAAAATTTCATGCATTTAAATTATTGTATTTCTAGAGCTTGGCTATAATGATAACATTTATTTATGGTAATTTGAAACGAATTTCATGTCGGTTTGCTGGGAACCTTTATTATATCATTTTTGTAGGAAAATTAGGTTGACTTTGTGTCTTAAACGGAATCGATGCATAATAACATCATGGATTATGTAGAATCACAAGAAATATTTGATCAAATCAATGCAATTTATGTACACAGATTTTCTGGCTTTGAATCCGGGACACTCCAGATATTCGGATTCGCCCACAAAGGTTCAAGCCGAGGCAAAAAGGGAAATATTCCGCTTACGCAATAAGTTAGATGGATTATATTTTATGCGTAGTAAAAGTTGGAGGGAGGTAATTTTTAAACACTTTTATTTAATTTGACTTTTTCATGTTTGTCAAGACAGAATTTTGTAATCGATGTTTCACTCACTGGCTTGTATACTAGCGTTTTCAAATTTTGTGCACTTGTGTATTCTTGATAGCCGTATGCTATTTTAATGCTCTCAGAACCTTATTGCCAAATAATTGATTAATCGAATTAAATTTTGATTCTGCATGAATAGCGCCACCTGAAATGGAAATAGTAGAAACTTTAAAAAAAGATTAATTAAAAAATTGCATAATATTTGTAGAAATGAATTATATAATAAAACATAAAAGCAAAACATTAAACGTGAAATCTAGCTTAATATTTAAAAAATAATTATGTAAATTGTTTACTTGTAAAAAATACGTACTTTTCATAGGAGAAATATGAAACAACGAAGCAGTGATATTAAACACAGAACTGTATATATTTTGTATCACACGTCTTACAAATACATACATAACGTAAAGTAGTAAGCTAAAATAGGCCTATAGTTTAGGAAAAGAAATCCAAAGTTTCCTTCTGCTTCAGAGTTTTTTTGCTAGTAAGTCTCGCACAAGTTTTAAAGTCAGAAATCGGACAGCATCACTTTCTTAATGTTGTTCTAACTCTTTCATAGCCGTCTCATGGCAGGTAAAAGCTTCCTCACTGGATTGTCCTTTTTCAGCATAATCGTTGTCGCAGTCATGCAAATACATCCCTTATGTAAAGTAGGACATTAAATTAGGCCTACAGTTTAGGAAAAGAAATCCAAAATTTCCTTTTGCTTCAGATTTTGTTTTTTCCAGTAAATCTCGCACAAGTTTTAATGGCAGAAATCGGACAGCAACACATTCATTTTGTTGTTCTAACTCTTTCATTGCTGTCTCAAGGCAGTTAAAAGCTTCCTCACAGGATGGTCCTTTTTCAGCATAATCGTTGTCGCAGTAGTACGTTAAAGTAGATCTGCAGTTAGGAAAGGAAGTCCAAAATTTTCTTCTGCTTCAGAGTTTTGATACCGTTAAATCTCACACACATTGTAAAGACAGAAATTGGACAGCGTCACATTCTTCGTGTTCTAACTCTTTCATAGCCGTCTCAAGGCAGTTAAAAGCTTCCACACAGGATGGTCCTTTTCCAGCATAATCGTTGTCGCAGTAGTACGTCAAAGTAGATCTGCAGTTTAGGAACGGTCCTTGTTCGCATTCTCCAAATCCCGAAGATTCAATAACCATCCCAGCCAGTTCTGAATTTGAATTTGACGACAGGAACGCTTTCGGTGAACCGATGTTTCGGTTGATCGGTAATCGGATAATCGCTGCTCTACTGTATGTCCTTTCCTCTTACAAGGAACCCCGAAACTTTTTTATGTTTTTTTGTTTCTTTAAGTATTTTTTCTGTGACCATTAAAATAATTATAACAAGCTAAAATTAACCCTTAAAGGCCCAGTATTGCCTCTAAGCAACCTACAAAATTTTATCTTCTAAATTTTTAGAATGGGACTGATGCTCTAATGCCTGTTGTTGCCCATAGTATACATACAGAGACTTTTATTAAATAAATTTATAACATATAAATGGCGGCCTGAGAGCTAATAAAAAATATAAAAAAATAGATTTTCTTCGTTCGAGGCTGCATCATTTTTGCTTTATTTGTTCGTTGAGAATATCGTATTTTATTCTACAAAGTTAAAGAAAATCCCTTATCTGTATTATTATTTATTAAAATTCATCTGTAATTGAAAGAAATGTTTCTTCTGAAGTTAAGTCCAATGTTGTCAGTTGGTAACAAACTGTTGTTTAGCCATAGCCCATACTTATAACAAAATAAGATTTATTAAAGTATTTTTCCAGTGTTTTGTTCAAGAAATGAAAGTCAAAAAACATTTTAAAATTAATCTTAAAAAAATCGGGCTTTTAATGGTTAATTTCGTGATTTTTTTAAACAAAATACATATCTTTCCATTAAAACGAAAATTCATTTAGAAACTCACTGAAAAAGTAAATAGTTACCTTCGTCCTCCCATTTTTACTAAGCATTCAATCTTGATTAGATATTTTTTTGCTGTCGTAATTTCTTTACTATGTAAGATTGTTTTTCAAAAATTTTAATTCGCCATTGAAGATGTAAACTTCTATTTATTCAGAATTTTAAATTTGCTATATTTATATTCGCATAGGCATTCTTTATTTATAGAAAAAACTTCTGTAGGGAAGAATGATATTAGTGCTGAAAATCTAAAATCAAGATTAGTATAGCATTCAGAAATTAAAAAATCTTTATGTGTTAACTTTTCGCTTAAAATCATCAACTTGTAATGAACTCGTAGAAAAATTTTTTAAAAGATTTTTTGCATATTATTTTTATCTAAGCAGAATATTTTTATTTAAAAGAAATATTGTGGATGAAATATATAATTTCTTCATCTTTTTTTGGGGTAATCTATGTTTCGCAATTCCTTATGGTGTAAAAAAAGTAAGAATTTCAATGATATGCAACGATCTTCGAAAAAATTAAGTCAGAAAAAACATATAAAATATATAGTTCATGGTTGCTAATCTTAAGTTTAAGTACCAAGCGTTAAGAAAATTTTATTCCTGGTTCAAGTAAATATTAGAAAAACACTTTAATGTGATGGTATTAAACATATTTTTATAGATTAAAAAAGCCCAATTTCCATCGCTATGTGGTGTATAATCACACCGGTGTGTATTGTAATGATGATGAGGTTCATTTTTTAAATATGTTTTGCTTTGTTTACTTAGTTTTAGTTGATTAGCGATTTGTTGAAACTCTTTTGATCAAAGTTGTATCAGAAAAAAAAACTATTAAAGTAATTTTTTTTTTATTAATTGTAAACCATTGCAACTTTTTAACATCACTTAAGACTAACTTTGATGGATAGATAGATCTGATAGATACCGTAGATAGAAATGAGTGCCGATAATACAAACCTCACAGCATATCCTATGTTGTTGAAATCACACTGAGATCACATGGATGGCTGTCAAAACACTTCCAAACGAAAATTATAACCTTGCACTATTCTAGACATCGATGTTTCACTGACTCATAAACCACTTATGCTACTGAGTGAATCGTGTCGAACAAGGTATGGAAAGAAGCATCTTTATGTATAAACAAAACGAACTCTCATCTATCTATACATACTTATAAAAGGCAATGTTTGTGTGCGTGTGTGTTTGTCTGCAATGTCGAGACGAATCTAACGCACTTACAGCCATGAAATTAGTCACACAGGTAGTCATAATGGTGACTGAATGCACCTCTAAGCCGGAATTTTAAAATTTAATCTAGAAAATTTTTATTTAATGTTTTGTGATGTTTTGGGTCATTTTTGGCACGTTTACGGTCGTATTATCTTTCTTAATGATCGTTGAAAAACAATCCATGTACCATCGGATACAACGAACAATTTTCGTTCTAATGAAGTGTGTTTTGAACGTCTAATGTAATTCACAGAATTTTGAGAAATTATTAAAAAACAGTAAGTTTTGCCATCTAAATTTTATTTTTTTTAAAATTTGCTGCATCCAACGTTCTAATAACACTATTAGTTTCAATTTCTTTCAGCTTATAACAGCAACGGTTCTGCCGGATTTAAAGAAAGAATGGTTAAAATATCTTTTCCCGTTTTTTTAAATTAATTTTTTCCTGGTCAGTTGAAAGATATTTTTCCTCTAACGAGTTTCTTCGCGCGGCACTTCTTCGGAACGTTGTTGGAAATTTTGATTGGCTGACGGTGCAGAGCGCAGGATACGTCATGGCCTTCAACTGAATGAATTACTTCGATCATTATTTTCGGATTCGATTTTATATTTTGCTTTCTGCATAATAATCATTTTCACGTTCCAATTTTGTAATGTTGTTTTAGATTAACGTACTCTGTACTGTAGCGCGAAAAAAAAAATAAGCAGGAAAATCAATAATGTGTATCTTTTGTTTTCAAAACTTTTTCATGTCATTGTGAGCGGTTTTTTTTTTTTCATTTTGTTGAAGTCCTAATTCCACGGGCAACGCCGTGCGTTCATCAGTGTTTTAACGTGTTTAAGTCTCGCATATTTTACTTGCAGTATAATAATCATTTTCACGTTGCAATTTTTAAATATTATTTCGGATTAACGTACTCTGCATTGTTTTTCTACAGTTGAAATGGCATTATCTCGAAGAAAAATAAGCGGGAAATCAATAATGTGTATCTTTTGTTTTGTTTTCAGAACTTTTTCATGTCATAGTGGGCGTTTTTTTTCATTTTGTTGAATTCCTGATTCCACGGGCAACGCCGTGCTCGTATACTGCTAGTTTAAAATATAAGACTTGTTATCGTCAATACGATAGCCTTATAACTAAATCATTTGATTTCCCTCCCCTTGCGTAGCAGATATGTAGGGATTTTAATCACATGCGGACAGCTTTCATATAATATACGTGAGATGCTAGATTGATTGCTAATAAGAGAAGACCAGAATTGTAACCTCAACGGCTGTTGAAAAGGAGTGCATATATTTTGTCTTCTAATGACCTGAAATGAGGTAATTGTTTTTCAAAATTCCGGTCTTAAAAGGATATTGGAGATTTAATGCATCCGAAATCTAGAGATTAAATCAATCACATATCATGCTGATGTCACCAAATCGTTGTCTGCACGAACCTTTTTAAAGCCGCCTTCGGCGACCAGCTTGTTCGCCGGAATATAATTTCAATTGAATCTCTTGTGTATAAATTGATATTCATGGTTCCCTTAACAAAGTAATTTTAATTCCAAATCGTGATACACATTTAACCCATGTTCTTTCAGTAGCCTTCCACCTATTCTGCTCGTTGTCTGCACGAACCTTTTTAAAGGATTCGAGTAACTGCCTGTATCACATATCATACCGTTGTTGGAGTCAACTTTACTCTCTTATTCCTCTTGAAAAATCTGCATTTGAAAAATGCAGATTTTAAAATGTCGCGACACCCTTTTAAGTCCAGCAGCATGTTAACTGGATGAAAATATGCTGATTAAAACATATCATTAAACTTTAAGATATTACTTTAGCTGTCAACAATGAAACAGAAACATTCAAATAAATATTTGTTTAATCAATTAAAACGCATTGAGTTGCATTGAAACAATGAAAAGTATTGCTGTAAAATATACCAAAAACTGTTTTTAAAAATTCATTTAAATTAGAGAAAATTATTTCTACGTTCACTTAATCGATATCATTGAAAAGGTAATTCTTGAGCTTTCAGAGGACGTAAAAATTATTTTTGTGCTGAAATATTTTCGAATGTTATTAAGGAATAAACGCCAAAATTACGCTTAATTTTTAATTAATTAATATTCTAATTAAAACTTCTAAAAAATGGTTCCTATATGCACATTCCCACCCTTCAAAGTATGATTGTGCCAAATTTTGTAGCTGTAGGTCTAGCGGTCTGGCTTGTAGAGCGCCAACATACACACGCAAGCACACACACACGCACAGTCTCCATTACCATAAGTAGACATAGAGATAAAAATTTTATAAATCAACTTCTTTGTTCTGTTTCATGGTTTTATTATTTAGAATTGTTACGCCTCAAGAATGGAAAATAAATTATTATATTTATCATAAAGTTTCTCGTAATATAGAAAAAAAAAATTAGACTGAGTATAATTTTTACTATTCCAGAATAGTTTAGATAAAAAAAAGTATAAATGATCTTTCAGCTTTATTAAAAGCGGTTTATCTCAAAAAATGTATGCTATCTATTTAAATCCTTGATATGAAATAATTTTTAGTTTCCTTCAAGTTTAAGTTTATCTTTGAAAGAATTATTGACTCTAATCTTTGAAAAACTAATAAACACTAAGATACTCATATAACCTCAAAAGTAAGAGATTTATAAAAATCTTATTAAAAGGTATCCGACTGGTTTAAAATCGTCGTTTTTGGTGAAAATATCAAAAACTTTTTATGACTTAATTTTGTAGCCTGTTTAACCTGCTTTCTAAAACTGTCTCACTTTTTACTCTACGTGAATTACAAATGGAGTTACAGCTGTTTTATTACCGAACTGTAAGCATTATTTTATGTTACATGAAAACTTTAAAGGTGTTTTCTGAGAAATAATGTTTTTGAGGGAAACTGTCGACCGTAACAATGATTTCTCAAAAAGTTATTCAAGTATTGGTATGAAATTTTCTGAGATTGTTTTCTGTAATATGCTCGATGTTTTCCTCTAAAAACTAAGCTGAATTTTAAAATCAAGTATTATTTTTAAGTGCTTAAATAAAAACAAAAAGCATTTTTTATGAAAAATTACCAGTTTAGTAACTATGTTCAGCTATATCTCAAAACTATTTTGAAGTACGAGAAATATTTTAGAGCATGACGCAGATAACTGTCATAAAAATGTACTCCTACAAGGATTTATGCATATTTAGAATATGATTTTGTCTAAGGCTGTTAGCGTAAGGCAAATATTTTAGTCATTTTTCTTCAAATTTTTCAGTTTTTTTTTAAATATTATTTTGAAAGCCTAATTTTACAATATTTTCATGGTTTTAAAACATATGCAGTTGAAAAATAACATTAAGAAATATATATAAGTTATTTTTCAAAAAAATGTCTCCGAACACAGTCGGATACCTTAAGAAAGAAAAGAGATTTAAGTAGTACAAGTGTTAATATGCAGCATGCTTTTCTGGTTACTAAATTACTTCATTTTTTATCTTTTTCAAACAGTTTATTCTTGCCTCCATTAGATATAAGTAATATTTTTTGCTTAAACTTTGCTTTTAATAATATTCTAATCTTCATATTAAATTTCTTTGTGACCACAAAAAGGATGGAATGAAAAAAGTTCAGCCACACTCATAATGACTTATCGTTGTTTTTTATCACAACTCTGGTTCTTGAATTACTTTTAAAAATACAAGTTTATTTTTAAATTCAGCGGAGGAAAAACCTTTTTCTGCATTGCTTCTATTTCTATATTCTTTCCTAAATAATGTTACATTATTAATGAATTTGTACATAAAGCCTTTTTTCTTTTAGTGGCGACCCTAAAGCCATTTTATAGTTACAAAAATTTCAATTGTAAATACAAAATTATTTAAATTTTTTTCTCTCATTATGAAAAAACAGAATATTAAAGCATCACCACTGAATGACTTTTTACAAAGTTTTCATCGTTCTATGTTTAAGTTAAAGAATATTGTGACAGTAAATAATATTTTAGCTCACAATGCAAACAGCACTTTATCTATGATAAACGATTCTAAATAGTTAGAAAATTAGTTGTAAAGAATTATAGAAAGTAGCAAATGTATTGTTACGAATCTGTAATGTTGTTTTACTGCAATATTAATCTTATGGTAGGAAAGAGGGATTTACAGATATTCGTAATGGAATAGAAGCCAATGACCCCGGACCTTGGCAACAAACTTGGCGACAAAATGGTGGTTCAAGAAAATACCAGATTTATGGCCATATCTCTATTAGGAACGGAGATATAGAGATATTTCGAGAAAATTCCATATGAGAACACGCCCTATCGGAAAGCTATAAATACCCAGAGGTGCTGAAACGGGTAAATGCCTTTGGAATCTTTTTGGAGTTCTGTTCACAATGCGAATTGGTAAGCTGTTTGACGCTGAGCGCTAATGATAGTGTTGTTGCTGTTATCATTAGTGATCTGCTATCTGCTTGTGTTGCTAATTTGTACAAGTTCTGTTTTCCTTGTCACCTGTGCTTCTTGTTTTCTGCAAGTAAGCATGGAGTAAAGAATCATTCTCCATTTTGGACTGCTTTCACCGTAAACCCACTGGACGATTTACGTAAAAATATTTTATTTATCAGATTTAAACGATGTTCAACTAAGCAAGAGCAAAAAGAGACCCGACAGCTGAAAAGTTTTTCCGCTGTAAATCCTGGATATAACTACAAAAATAAACGATAGCAATTTAGAACAGAAATTCACGCAGAAGTATGTGCTTAAATAAAGAAAGGAATTATAAGATAAAGAAGGAATTAATAAGATAAATAAAGAACTCTCGTCTTTTAAAACTTTGCAGAAGGAGAATAAAAAACACGAATGTGCTGAAAACAACATCGAAATTAAGATCCAAGATATCTCTAATATGTTTCACGGTAGAAAATGAAGTTATTGACGACAACCAAAATGTATTACATTTGTTAATATTCGCAAAAATTCAGATTTAATTTTTGCAGAAATCTTTTTTTAACGTCAAACAATATAAACGTTTCAGAATTTTAGACAATAAATTATTATAAATCCAGGAGTATCAATGAAACTTAATTAAAATTCAAAATTTATTTATTTGTGAGTAGATTTAAATTTTAAAACTTAAAACAAAATAGAATTTTAAAGAGAGAGAGGTGTGTGTGTGTTTCGTTTTTAAGTAAAAGTCAGATTTAAAACAGAAAAATAAAATTCAGGGAAAAATAATTAAAAGCCAGAAATATCAAGAAAAATAAAAAAAAATCAAAATTAATTTATTTGAAAGTAAACCTAAGTTTTTAAAAGAGTGGAAATAAATTTTAAAGTGTGTGTGTTTTTCGTTTTTAAGTGAAATTCAGATTTAAAGCAAAAAGTTAGGGAAAATGATTACAAAGCTTGAAATATGAGTGAAACTCAAATAAAATTAAAAGTTTATTTATTTGCCGATAAATTTAAATTTGACAAGGTACTGGTTTTTAAGTAAAATCTATATTTAAAAAAATTCGGGGGAAAACGAATATAATACCAAAAATATCAATTAAACTTCAAATAAAATTCAAAATTTGTTTATTTGCAAATAAATATAATTTAAAATTCAAATAAAAGAAAATTAAATGTAAAATTTATGTAGGAATTGCATTTTCCCAGTCTAGCTTAAAAGCATAAATTTAATTCCTTCCTAATAATATTTTCTCACTTTCCGTACAAGCTCATTTGAATAATTGTTGCGTCAGCGGAAAGATATCGGAAGATAACGATCACGCGGTCTCTTCGTGCTAATCACGTGATACGTGGGTATTTCCACGTTAAAAAACCGAGTGTAGTATTTGAATCCTCAAGAGACGACTTTTTGAGGTCAAACAGAACAGACATGCGGTAGATGTGAGCATAACGAGCTACGGGGGGTCTTTTCCCTGTTAGCACGGCGGCGATGGGCGATGGCTATAACTAAACCTTTTAACGAGGTGTAAGTTGATATGTAACTTAAGTAAGTAACAATCCCAGAATCCCTCTTGTCTTATCTATAAATAATACCAGTGTAAATACTTTTCTCATTTCATATTATACTTTTTTAATAAATAAATACTTTAGTTTCATCTACTGTTTCTCCTTCTTTATTTTTGGTGCATTTCCCCTAGAGTGCCCATAAGATAATGCTTTTTCTACAAGTTATGTTGGCTTCGGCTGAGATCAATATTTCTACAATTATGGTTGCTCATGTCGGGATTATTTCCCCTGCAACCTAATTTTCCCACATTTGTTTTTAATCAAAATTCAGATTTATAAACAAAAATTAATCTTAAAAATGTGGTGTAAATTAAAATGTTAGTCCCCTTGAGGGTCACTTAAAGATCCTTGGGGTAGGTTTGGATCTTTTGTCAGAAGGGATGGTGTACTTCTGGAATACATTTTATAATTTTTCCGATATCATGCATTTTGCTAGTTATAATCGTTCTCGTGGTCGTCGTTGGATCATTGGGCAATCTTAAATTTATTTCTGCATTACTCGGTAGTTAAAGCTGGTGTATTTTAAATGAAGAAACGGATTAATTATTTTTCAGAAATATCAAATGTTAATTTTTGTTCTTTTGCCATGTTTTTCCATAAATGTCATCGGACAAACAATTTTTTTTGTAATGTATATGTTACTGTGAAAGACCGAAATTGGAGAATGTCGACTTTCACCGGTGACTGTCGACACATGCCACAAGCATTCACCGGAGATTATCAACATTCACCGACTGGAGAAACTGACATTCACTGGAGAATATCGACATTTGCCAGATATCGGTCTTTCACAGTAACATATATACTAGTGCGGTCGGTTAGCACGAAAACCCAAACATTATTTCACTTCTGGCAGAAATTCTGAACTTTGGGATAGTGACTCTGTACCACTTTTTGACTTAAAAACAGCCGAGACTCCAAGTTTTAGAGCCCTTGTTTATGGACGTCATAAAAATGGCAGCTTGTAGGGAACTCGACACATTAAATCGCCGAACTCTTTTCATGTTTATTTCACTTTTTAAACATTTTTTTAAATACATGGGATTGTCAATATCTGCTTTATTGTCAACAAGTTTAAAAAGCTTAGTTTATCAGTCATTGTTAAACGTGGTGACAGATATGGGCACTGAATATAGGTAAATTGCCTTTCTGCTATGCGCTTAAATTTAAGGAAGTGCAAAGAAATGTTGAGATCAGAAATATCATCAAACACAACTACAAGCAAAAGAAACTTCCTAATGAAATATTTAGATTGTATTTTCTGCAAATTTAAAGCATAAAATTAATTAGTAATATATTCCACAATAAGTACGAACTGAAAAGATGGTTTAGCTTAGTTATATAACGTCATGTTTTGAATCAATACGAGGGCTATCTTTGGACGGACCTTGTACTTTTGAACCGCGGTCATATCAAGAGGACGACACCTGACCAGGGACCAAATCTCCAAGCACCAGACCAGCCTGTGTGAGTCGGTGAAAGTTGTTTGTGGGCACCACACTAGCGGAAAGACGTTTGACCCACAACAACAGATTTAGAATGCACCACATCTATATACATGGAGGTTCTTGAGTGTAATTGTGTGTCGTACTTCGAACAATTCGGCCACCAAACTGAGACCATACCACTAGGAAAACATGGCTTACAATTGAAAAGAGACAGCCATAAATATTTTCAGCCTAGTAGAGAAAACTGGTCGAAAAAATACAATCAATGAAAACAACTGCAAACCACATACAAAAAAACCCCTCTTCATTAACGCTTATCAGAATAAATCTATGTTCTTTCTTAAATATCACTGTGGGAACACTGGCCCTCAAAAGATGATAGCCAAACACACTGCAGTCCCTTTTCAATGGATTTGCTTCTTGAACACTGTGCTTTGCATCCACATGATACCAATTTTGCATTTTTATATACATCTGGAATTGGCGCTCATACAGGGATGTAACAATCGTAACGTCTGCACAATGCAGAGATTCATATTAGCATTGGCAACATAAAATCAAATGTTTTTTAACACATTTTGAATAATTTAAAGGCTGATTAATAAGATTATTTACTTACATTTTTTACTTAAAAAAGCTTTTGGTAAGAAAATTTTTGAATCATGCAATCAGTGTTTTTAATTAATTTTAATGGAAAAATTCATTTGAAATAAAATTTTTATATCATTGTTTCTATACTTTTTCACCCGCTTGTATAAACTTGCACGGTTTCTGATGTAAAACAAATAAGTCGTGAAGTGTAGATTATCCGAAAGTAAATGGTTATCATGTAATAAATATGCGATTATAAAATAATATATAATTATGCGATATCATTATATAAAGTGACACTAAGGTAGAGGACCCAAATATCGCCTACCACGGTTTCCTCTTGATTTAAAGTAGTATATGGTGGCCACTAATGGAACTACAAAGCTTCCCTCTTCAGTAGTTGTTTGAAACTGTGTTGTTTTTCTTTTCTCTGAGAATTTTTGCTGATTTTAGTGTTAGATGAATTAATAATCATGCTTCATTACTTTTAGTATAATCAGTAAAGTTCAAGTCATAATGTTATACCATTTGAATCAGTGATAGTGACTATAATTGGCTACACTTTCGTGCAGTTTATTTTTTGATTCTCGATCCGATTCCGAAGGGGGATGCCGTTATGTTAGAAGGTTAGGTTGTTCCCAATTACCACCACTCTATTATCGCCCTAGCCCTTTGCGAAGCACTGTATTAACCCTCTGAGTGGTTCGGTCTTCTTTCTAAAGCGATTCGAAAAGCGAGCGGCTGTAGAACCTTTATCTATTTTGAAAGTGTCTTGGATCCTGTGGTATCTCTAATTTGCAGTAAGTACATTCTTATCAGCACTCATTGTGTCGACCGCTACCCTACCCAGCTAATCAATCAAAATGTCAAACCACGGAAGGGGGAAGAAATTCGGAAAAATACGTTTATAGCGCTTTAGAGACAGTTCACGAGAGACGTAAATTTCCGGGCTGACCGCTTTCGGCGTGTCTCTGACCACACGTTGAAATACGTGTTATCCGCTTATGGGATAGTCCAAGGTCGACGTAGAAATACGTGTGAAACGCTCAGAGGGTTAAAAAAATACATTTAAAAATATATGGTTGACGTCCTACCACCTGGTAATGCTCAAAAATTCCTTTTTATTTTATTTTAATGTTTTAATAAGGAGAAAAATGTTAAACGAATATTTTTAACTATATTCCTAAAAGTCCTTAATCCTTCCAGATTCTTAAAAATCAGATCTGGCAACTTCTGTCTCCTACTTCATTCTTTCATTAATTGATTTTCATTCTTTCATTCATTCTTCATTCTTTTATTTCATAATTTTGCTTAGTAATCAAAATCAAAGAAGAACAAGATCAAGATGGAAAAACCCATCAAGAAAGTTTTTCTAGTGATGCCATAGACGCTTCTACTGATAGAGACTCTCTGCTCTTCTAGAGATTCTATAGATACTTCTGTTATGATTTAAGTGTCCTTATTTTAGTTGTTTAATTTATTTAGAATTTTTTCTTTTTCTTTAGATTGCTGAATTGCTTTTTTTCTTGTATGCTTCCACTTCATGTCCATTTAAACCGATTACAAAGAATCATAATGATTCCAGATACTGTGACATGAAGTAGTTATATATATATATATATATATATATATATATATACCAAAAAACAACATCAAAAAAAGGAGCAAAACGCCAACGTCCGGGATGCGTCATCAGCAAGGGAAATCCCGAACGGGCGTATATATAAATAAATAAATAAATAAATAAATATATATATATATATATATATAATATTTAATTTTAATTATTGGCTTAATAGGTGTATATACTGAAAATGTTATTTGAGTTTTAATTGTTTGTAAAATATTTAACTATATATCCTAAAAGTACAAGAAAAACCTGTTTTTTACCACGTTTTTATTAACTCGCTTTCTTGTCTGTCTGTCTGTTCGGTACAAATCTTGCGATCGATTTTAAACTAACTTCCCGTTGAGCTGGAGACTTGAAACTTTAAGCATAGTTCAGAACTAGATGACAATGCATTATTAATTCGCCTTCTTGTCTGTCTGTCTGTCCGTTTGTCTGTCATTTCATATTTTGCATGACGCATCCGCAATACGTTTTTCATTATATCTCGAAAACTATTAACATTACAGACTTGGTTCTTGGGTATATGGATGACCCATGGTATCATCGAAGCACCCCCATATTTTAGCCATATCTTTGCGCATGCGCAGTACGTTTTTCATTATATCTCGAAAACTATTAACATTTACAGACTTGTTTCCTGGGTATAAGGATGACTCATGGGACCGTCGAAGCACCCCATATTTTGGCCATATCTTTGCGCATGCGCAGTACGTTTTTCATTATATATCAAAGGTCTCTGCGTCACATAACTTACTTTTTCAGGAAAATAACAATTTTTTTTATTTATGATCAGGTGAAGAGAAACTGAAATAAACCTGAAATTTGCCACATGTCTCCGTCATAATCTCATCAAGATGTTTAAAATCGATTGCAAAATTTCACACACAGAAGACTAAAAAGCAGAAAATAATTATTTAAAAAAATAAAAATTTTAATAGACCACGTTTTTAAAACGGACTAAAAAGTATAAAATAATTTCTTCTAGCCCCATACAGATTTATAACCCCATACAGATT
>BGPR01009022.1:1961-56531 GCA_013235015.1 Araneus ventricosus
ATAATTGTGCGGTTTTCACTAAATTGCAATACGCAGCATAAAGTTTTTTTACAATAAAGAAATAGTTAATAAATCAGAAATTTAATTTTAATAAATGTCTGTACTGCAAAACAGTATCCAAGTACTGTTGTTTGTGCAATTCCTAATTCCCGTGAAGCACTTCGTGTTGATCATGTAGGATTGCGAATAAACATTTGGCATATTCATTCGTCATCATCATCTGACGTGCGTGGCCTACCACTTCTTGGTCTGTCCAACACGCTTCTGGTCTCTAGAAATCTTCGGTGCCAAGACAAAATGCTATTTCGACAAGGAGCAGCTTTAAGAAAGGTAGTACGAAACTTTCTTTAAACTTGAATAATCGACTTCGTTTCAAAGTACCAACCGACCCAGTTTGCTCTTTCCGTTCGAGTCGTCATACTTACATACAATGACAGATTGGAAGCTAACCTTACTAAGCTAATGCTGTACAACTAGCGCTATATAAGTGCAGACAATTTAACCATTCTTTATGGCAAAAAAACTTTATGTCACGTAATGCAATTTAATGAAAACCGCACAACGATATCAAAGTTTTTTGATTTTTTAAATTAAATTTTGATATGTGTCATAGATTTTTGGACAATTTTGTATTGTGCGGTTGACTATCTTGCATAAAAACAGTATTTTGAACGAAAAAATAAAGGTTTTACCGTCAGAATTGAATATTTAACGGCAGCGGTTTTAGTTCAATAATAAATAAAAGTCAACTTTTTCTTTCTTTTTGTTCCGGTAATAGTAAAAAAAAATCATCTAAGTTATTGGGACAGAGCAACTTTCTAACGAAAATTTTAGCTTTATTTTATTTTTCAGTTTCCTCACATCGTTTAGTTTAGTTTAGATACTTTAACGTCCTTTTTAGAAGCAATACGAGGGCTATTTTGGGACGGACCTCGTCATTTTGAACGGCGGTCAGATGACGAGGACGACACCTGAGCTGGCACCTGCTCTCCAATATTCCGCACCACACCAGCTGGAGTACTTTCACAGAGCGCGTCACTTGTGCTACATACTAATGCGTATACGTTAGGAACTATAAGACCAGCTGTAGAACCTTCTGAATAGAAAATAACACAATCTGAGCGGTAAACAACATGAACAAGCGAGCAACCTAATTTCATTGAATAAAGAAATATTACTTAAAATGGTGTTGTCATCAACAATGTTAAAATCTTGAATTCAAATTCTTTTTATCGTAATATTTGTTCGAATTTCCTTCCTTCCGCTGAAATATAAGAACGCCCCCGCGAAATAAGTTCTTTTTGTACATTTTGTAGCACAGTTGATGTAACAGATGCAATGAGTTTATGGTTTATCAAATCTCCTGTCCTTGTAGACTTTATTTTTTAAGATACACCCAAGTTAAGTAATTTAACATACCTGAATAAATCCGGAGATTACGGGAAAAACCCCTCCGTATCCAATAATATTATTTCGAAAATTTCGAGGAAAATGCTTAACTTAGGAGATTCATATGCTTGCACCTCATCATGCCAAAACAAGATTCTTGATAATTCCCACAGTAAAACTGGCACCTCTGAAATATCAAATAACGGCGTAATAAAAATGGCCTTATATTTAGCAGGAGTTGCGAACTCTGGCTGATCCGAGGGGCTTTTTTGCCACCCCCCGTTTGCTGGGCCAATGACACTTATAGAATGTGAGTGCGGAAAGGAAGAAAGTGAAGAAGAAGGGTGGGAGCTTTTGGAGGTGCAAATTCGCAGTGAAAAGACGTGGGAGAGAGCTGGAGAAGAAGGAGGTGAGCACTGGGAACCGATAATAGAGGAAGAGACTCTCAATTACCGAAAGAAGCGCGTAATATTCGTCTGAACTGTTATAAGCATGCAGTGAGAGAAGCCTTTATGGACTTGTGTGTGGAATAGGTGTATTCATCTATTTTCGGAGCTGTAAAGTCGTGGGGAAAAAGATCCTAGCTTTCAGTTCCACCGTGAAAGTCATTTTGGACGAACGTTCCTTTGAGTGAATTTTATTTCATTATGACCCACCAGTGCCGACCTGGAGTTCAGCTGCAGACAAACTGGGTGACCAACGGCATCCAGCGACGACCATACATTTGACCTGGTCAGCGGCTTGGGGTCGGAGAGAATGGACCGAAAGATAAGTGAAAACTTTTTTTTATCTGATCGGACAATGATGCCTTTTTGCATTATTAGCCCGTAAACACACTAGGACTCGAATGCTATCATACAGCAGAACTATCATCGAAATTTCAGATTCTTTGTTCCTAGAATTAACTCTTTAGTGTTTTTATCATAATGAATAATGTTAGCGACATTTGAAAGTGTTTAATCTTTTATGTGCTGTATGCCATGGTATCCAAATGTTGTTTATTATAGCGGCCCCAGTCCAGATGTTACTAGGTATAGTTAATTGTATGGATATATATTAATCAAGACATATAGTAATGTTATAATAAAATAGGATTTTATGTTCTAACCTAGGTGTGTCCATTTCATGTGAATGTATCTCTTAGTCATAACTGTCGGGACAAAAAAGAACCTGGTTAAATTTGGGATGATCGTAATTCCGTGTGAGGTGTTCAGTTTGTTCGATTTTACGGCCACGATTATCTACAATAGAAATTAATTCAAATTTCGGCAACTCCACAGAAGAAAAATATGGTGCCGTTTATTCTCCAAACAACTCTTAAACTATGAAAGGAGATACATGCAGGTGAAACTGATAATTTTGTATTTGCAGTGAATATATATAAAATTTCGGTAGAAAAAAGATTGTGTAAAAGCTGCAGACATGTTGCCGGTGCAGACTCTTCAAAATTCGGATTCTGGTTCAAATGCTTCAAGCACGGTCTCAGTACAGACTCTTCAAAACTCTGATTCGGGGCAAATTTTCTAAATGATGTTTCGCTCAAGCAAATGATTCTCCTTTGACAGGAAAAAATGTAACAGATTTTTTTTTCTTCTTTGGAACATATTGAGCAGTTAGGAGGGTGGTCCAAGGACCAAATGCTTAAAATGGCTAAGTTAAAATTGGAGGGAAATGGTCATAAATTTTATGAAGCTTCTTTGCAGTGCGATAAGGACCTAACTTTTGATAAGATGAAAGAGGCCTTGATCTCGCACTTTAAAGAGACTCCTTCTTTTGACACTGAATTTTCTAGATTCTCTTCGGCTCAGCAACTTGAGTTCGAATCCGTAAAAGACTTTTTGATAAGGGTGCAGGGACTAGGGCAGAAATGTTTTGATATAGAATCTGAGAGGGATAATATTTCTGAGTTTTAAAGAGAGACTACTCCTTTCACAGTTTGTGTCGGGATTGACAGCGTGCCTAAAATAACAGTTATTGATTCAAAATCCATCCTGGATTTCGGAGGCGGTGGATTTTGGAGTTAGAGTGAAGATGTCTATGCAAGCGGTTTCTCCGAATGTTAACCGCAATTTCCGGAAACAGAAGTGATCGCAATGAGGATGAAGGCTATGCAGGCTACGGCAAATGCGTTTACTAAGTCACTAGACATAGTCATGAAACAGTTAGAAAGCATGAACGCTAGATTAGATAAAATTGACAAAATAAATAATAGAGATTGGAAACAGCGACCTCCTCTACCCATAAAAGGAACTGCTCGAACGTGTTTTAATTGTGGTAGGCTCGGCCATATAGCTTCAATAGGTGAGGAACGTGGGAGAAATAGGCAGTGGAATGAAAACGGAAATGGGCAAAATTTTTCAAATGGTCGACGACCTAACCGTAGACAAAACATAAATAGAAATTCCCCAAACTAATAAGGGCCGAATTAATTTCTGGATCGTTTAACTCCGAGGATGTATAGTTAACTGGATCGTTTAACTATACTAATCCTAATAACCAAAAACCTAATTTTTCTTCATGTAATCTGCCAACTATAGATGTGGTATTGGAAAATATGGGTTTTTAAGCTCTAATAGATAAGGGCTGCACCATGAATGTTTTGAGTGTTCACGTACTGAATAAATTAAAACACTACAAATATGTTGATACTCCTCTTGTCGAGGTAAAAACTATCACCAATGTCACTCTGTATTCAGGTAATGTGGTTATTGCGTGATTATGATCGATGGTGCTGCTTTTGGTGACAATTTTGTGGTTGCAAACACAAATTTGTCGCCTTCTTTTAATCTAATCCTAGATCTAAATTTTCTGAATAGGCAGGGTTTTATTGCTGACTGTAAATTGAATACTCTTAAAAATGAAATTTCAAGTATAAGTTGGAGCTTTAAAGATATTTTCATGACGTTTTGGATATGTTAATTTTGAAGTGGGAAATTGTGTGGATTCTTCCAATAACTCTTCTGGATCTGATCATACCCGTAATGAAAGTGCCTTGGGGGCAGAGTGATGCATAAAATATGTATCCCTCCTAAATCACAAAAATATATAGACATTTGCATTCAGTCTAATGATTCAGAATTGAAAATAGGGCAACCTCTCTTAATCGAAGAAAGTAGAAAGCCGCACACGTCTTCTTTCTTAGTAGCGAATGCGGTATCAAATTTAGACAAAAATTTTAGATGCTTGGCTTTAATTCTTAATTTGAACGATACGTCTTTAAATTTAAATAAGGAAATGTTTGTGGTGAATGTTTCTCCGATACATAATGAGGCAGTTTTGGAAAATGTGAATAATATCTGCGTCGAAAATGCGACGAAGAAAATTTATTGGGAAAATTCTGTTAATCTCACCCATCTTAAGAGAGAGAAAAAAATAAAAAAGAGAGAAAATTAATAAAATTTAAATATTACAGTAAATGACCTGGTAGTATATTAGCTAGAATTTAAATAGAGAAATGTGAATTGCTGTCAGAATTGTACTAAACACTTTTATTATATATGTATGTACCTCAGATGTAAACTTCTTAAGTCCAATTTTGTTGATTTTGATGTTCTCAATATATTTGCATTATTCCGACGGCATCTTTGGATGGGTAAAATGTCATAACTGCAGGTCAAAGAGAACAAAAGATAGACTCGTTGAAAAAATGAATTTTGCATTAAAATACATTGCGGTCTGAATCTTCTCTTGGTTGTCTTTTAAATTGCTCATTGGCAGAGATTGGGTGAAAAAAAATTATTGACACCTAAAGGTACCCCGGAGTATGGGGATAGGAAATAAAATTAATTTAGATATAAAATTAGGTAGATTTCGTGGACACCATTGTTTTTTATAATTCCTAGTTTTCAGCAGCAAAATTTAAAAAAAAATGTAATTTTTTCAGCTAAGTGGGGGGGGGCGACTACCGCCCTCGTCACCCCTGAAAATGTTACATTTGTGACTTAAAATAGTTTCGATCTGACGTAAAGATATAAACCTCTAGATATTTCAACAGAATAAGAAATACAGTACTTTATTTGAAAGCCAAAAATGAAACTTTCAATAAATATTTACAAGTATAACTAATTATCATAAGGTCTCATTTTTAAGAATTATTCTTTCGTTATCCATGAGTCGATATGTTAAGGACAAAAGATTTAAATATTAAATTTAACTTCTATCACTAGTTACTAAAGCACTCTGATCTAATTTAATATTATGATTTTTTTTCATGGGCATCGCCTTTTCGTAGTCAATCAGTAGCAGTTCCAGAAGTTTCAGATTTAAAAAATAAAAAATACATGAATAAACGTAGCTGTCTTGAATCACTAAAAACATTTAAGCCACTTCGTGTGGAAACATAATGTATTTAAAGTACATTATTGAGGAAAGGATATTTTCAGCGCTATATACTGCCTGTTTTCTCTGAAGGAAATATTTCTCATTTAGTTGAACGTATTTCTGTCTTTGGTAGCTATTGTTAATTCTGAAATGATTATTACAAAGATCGATTCAATTTTCCAAAAAACACAAGTATATTTAGATTGGCTCTCCTCCACTGTCATTTGGACACTTTTATATAGTGGCAATTGATTTCTTCTTAAAGGCGAACACTACTCTTTCTATTGCATATAAGGATAAAATACATTATAACTACTTCTGATGCATTGTGTTATGTTATTTCACTTCGTTCTGAAGGGTTTTGGAAAGACGTTTTCCATTTTATTCACATGAAAAAGATGGATATAATTTTCGGAGTCATATTAACTCATTGCTTCCAATGGCGCAGAGCAGCAGAATTCATTCAAAAAATTATGCTTAAATAATCTCCAATAATTGGTCTCTCATCCAGTAAGATATAGTACCCTCAGCCGAATTCTCCAAATGCTGTTTCACCGAAGCAAAAGATGATTGAAATCTATTAACCAGTTGATGAACATAAGAGGGGGGTATCAGAGTATGATCTCACAGGATCAGAGAAAATGAGATCATAGGGCATAACTGGGTCCCTACCGTACACCAGAAAATCAGGCGTCTCTTGAATTGAACGATGATATGCACTTTTAAAAGCCATTAAAGCCAACGGAACGTGTTGGCACCAGTCTTCTTGTTTTTCGGAAACAAGGTGGCTTACAGAGTCAACCAGTGTTTTATTTAATCGCTCAACAAGCTCATTGCCCTGAGGGTTGAAAGCCAAAGTGTGATATTTGGGAATTCCTAATTTAGCATAAACATTCATCATAGCATCAGACAAGAAATTGGAGCCTCTGTCAGAATAAAGAGTTTGCATTAACCCGTGACGAGAAATAAAATCTATTAAGACAAGAGCTACGGTAGAACCCTGAATATCTGGAGTAGGATATGCCTCGGCATACCTTGTGAGATAATCTGAAATTACAATCAAATACTTATTTCCCCGAGATGAACTTATAAAGGGTCCCACCGCATCAAATGCGCCTTTTTGGAAGGGTTAGTCTGCGGTAGGTATTTTCTGAACAGGTGCCTTGACCGTTTTTTCAAATCCTCTTCGCTGAATGCAATAATGGCATGGTGCGATATAATTTTTAACATTTGTGTAAAATTTATGACAGAAGAAATTCTGGTAAATTCTACTTAATGTTGTTGAAAGGCCGGCATGAGCCACTGAACCATTGTCGTGGCATAACTCAAGAACCATCGGAACCAAAGTCTGAGGCCATAAAATTTAAACGCCCTGGCTTATGAACGTACGTATACGAGTATTGTTGCAATATTAACAGCCATCTTGCAATACGCGAAGTAGGGTCTTTCAATTTAGTTAACTTTGACAAACACTGCTGGTCAGAATAAACAGTAAACTGAGTACCGTAAAGATAGTTTTTAAAATGGTTAATACTAAAAACGATCCCAAGAGCCTCCTTTTCAAAGACTGAGAATTTGACCTCAGTAGGACCCAGCTTTCTAGAAGTGAAGGTAATCGGATGTTGAAAACCTGACCCATCATCTTGAACTAGAACTACTCCTAAAGAGAATTTACTCGCATCTGTCCAAATAGCAGAAGGTCTTTCGAAATCAGGCAGACTCAGACAAGGACTTGAAGTTAAGTGCTTTTTCAACGCATCAAAGTCTTCCTGTTCCTTTTCAGCCCAGGTGAACGGAGACTTATCTTTTGTCAAATGTGTAAGGGGCAAGGCCAATTTAGAATAATTTCAGATACATTTTCGATAAACACCTGTCAATCCCAAAAAGGAACGAACTTGTTTTCTAGTTTGCAGCGGCAGGACTTTCCTAATAGAATCGAGGTTCTTCTCGTCAGGTAGAACCTGGCCTTCTCTCACCGCATGGCCCAAATATATAATTTGATGATGTAGGAATGAACATTTTGTAGGTTTAACTTTTAAATTAGCTTGTTGCAATCTTTGAAAAACAATCTCTAAGCGTAACATATGCTCCTCAATTTTTGGACGCAATAATTATACCGTCGATATAACAGGCAATTTTTAAACCATTCAACACCGCCAAGACAATGCTCATAAGCCTTTGAAAACTGGCACCAGCATTCTTTAAGCCAAAGGGCAGCCTTTTATACTCAAATAACCCGAATTCTGTAGCGATGCCAGCAAGGTGAGCGTGGTCTGGGTGCATTACCATCTGGTGAAAACAGATGTTAAATCCATAGTGGTAAGGAATTTGGCCCCGGAAAGCATATCCATCATGTCATTGAGATTTGGCATAGGAAAATTGTCGGGAATTGTTTTAGAATTTAATTTCCTCAACTCGGCGACCAAACGAAAGGAACCATCGGACTTTTTTGCGAGCATAACTGGCGCGGAATAACTAGTGGTCGAAGGCTTAATGATGCCAGTCAGGTAAAATATTTATTTGCTTCCTCATTTCATCCTTAAGTTTGTACGGGACCCGATAAGGCTTTTGTTCAATTGGAATGCTATCCGTAAGATGGATTTCGTGCTGGATGATTGGACACGCCCCCAATTCAGAAAGCTCCTGGGCGAAAACAGAACTATATTTCTTTAATAATTTTATAACTCCAGATTGTTCATCACCATTAATATGTCTGAATTGGTTTCTTTCCCGAACTAGTAAAAAGAGATTCCTGTCTCGGCCTCTTCTTGTTTTTTATTCTGCCTTTCTATTCCTCTTCTGAGAATATAGATGACGCCAGGGAGACTAGTGTTTATCGTTTTGATTTTTCTTGTAGTGCGGGCAAATTTTATAATCTGACTTGTTTCATCATGGGGCAAGTTTTTGATTTTACCTTATGAAAGCTTATTAATTAAGCTTGATGGCTAATATTTTGTTCGTGTTATTAGCGTTTTTAATGTTATTTCCTTTTTCTTTTGATGTTTGTTCCTGTGGATTTACTACCTGGGTTTCTTTGTTTTGGGGAGTTCGGGCTATGAGAAGCTCTGTATTAGCCTAATGGCTTGCTTCTTACAGAAAATTTCCCAAATACGCTTTTGAATCCATTTCGAAATAGTTCTTAGCCCTTGAAAAAATGAACTAGTATGGATTAATTGATTTGTTCTTTGCTTTTCGTTTACTTCAAATTACTCTAGGATTGCTTGTATTACCTTCCTTTTTTAATTTTGGCTTTATTTGTATATCTGTCTATTGTTCTCTGTTTTTTGTTTTGCTGCTGCAATGGCGCGCATCTTAAACATTGACGTAATTTTTCTAACTTCATTTCTTTTTACAATAAAATTCTTTTGTTCTTTTACTTTTCAAATATTTTTTCTTGTTCCAGTTTTAAATTTTGCTTCCTTTAAAAAATTTTTTTGAATATTTTTAAATTTGCTATATTTTTTCTTGTTGATTGTTTGCGTACTAAATTTTATTAATAGTCTTTTTTACTGTTTCCTGATTGCATCACAGATACATCGTTCCTTCATTCGTTTTGCCATCCAGGTCTCGTGAAATATTTTTGATGGTGTCTGGTCTTTCATGGAAATCTTTCTGATAAATGGCTAGCCTTACCTTCCGACTGTATTCCTAACCGGACTTTGTACCATGATCATAATTACAACAATTCGCATTATGAACAATTAGTATTATTATAATTAGTGAATTTGAGCAGACATGTTGGATACACATTCAAGTTCCGCTGGATCGCCTTCAAGCGTAATATTTAATAACTTCGGAGCTAATTGTAGCAAGATTTTTAAAATTTCCTCTATTATAGGAAGAGTTAACAAAATGTTATTTCCAAATTTCATTAAGATTTTGGAAAGACATTTCAAATATCATAATCTTTTTTCAATTAACATTGCATTCATTAAAGAAACAGTTCTCAGATATCAGTTAAATGTTGCAACATAATAAATATGAATTTTGTAAAGCTTTTACAGAAAGGTTATGAAAAATAATAATTTAATTGCTTTAATTAAAGCTTTAGTTACTCACAAAATATAAATAGCATCATATAAGAGTGTTTAGAAGATATTTCTATACAGACAAATTGTTTGAAATGCCTAAATTACGTTAGTTTGACTAGTATGATATTTGTTATTTCAATTTTTTTCTATATGCTTCATTCTTCTTTTTCGAAAAATTTCATGTGATGAGCATTACTTTAAATATACTTTCACATGTCTGCTTATATAGGACAAAATGGAAAATTCAAGAATAGAATACCCTAAATCAATTCTTTTATAAACCATCAAATTCAAGCATTTTCTTTGGTTACGTTCGTCCTTGAAATTTATAGTTCAGGCTTATTATTTCAAATGAGTTAGTACAATTTTCGAAACTTTAGTGCGGCTGACAAGACTAGAAAAGCATAGATTTTAAAATAATAACTGGAACTTTTCACTTCTTAACATCATGATTTGGAAATATCAAAGTCATCTTCCTCTCATATGCATATTCCATTCAATATCCATTAATAGAAAGTTTTACTGATGCTGATTTTTTCGAGACAATATAATTATTACAATATCGAAAACATCCAAAATCATCAATATAATAGTATATAAAGCAAGATATTACTGAATAATTAAACTGAAAATCTATTAGCAAAAAGCAAACAAATATCTAACATTAGAGGCTTTCAAAATAAAGTTTTAAAAATTGATAATACCTTTCAGTGCATTATCAAATATTTCCTACAAATATTTATGACCAATTAATATGCAAGAACAACGTTTCCTAAAATTTATTCTTTATTACTTAGGGACATAAATAAAAAGACCGATATTTGTCCGAATATCAAAAGGAATAATTCCATAAATTTACTATTTCTTGTTATTGCAAATTTCATCTTAAGTAAATAAAATTAAAAAATAAAGCTTATTTTTTATGCCTGTTCTTTGAACTATTAGAACTTCAAAAATTAAGTTAAAAATTATAAAAAATAAGCATTAATAAAACCTTAATATAAAACACAAAAAAGCAAATTAGAACGAAAAATACAATTAGAATGAAAGAAAAATGGAAGAAAATTGTAAAAGAACCAAAATGGCGATTCTTCCTCAGAGGCCACACAGCATTGTAACTCTAAAGCAGGACAAACATTTTCTGAATAAAGGAATGACCATTAGTCAAAATTATTCCTTTATGTGGCCTGAATTTTTGTCCAACCTCTGAAAATATCTGACCAACCTCTGGCTAATGGCCATTCCTTTATTCAGAACATTTTTGTCCTGCTTTAGAGCTACAATAGCGTGTGGCCTCTGAGGAAGAATCGCCATTTTGGTTCTTTTACAATTTCCTTCCATTTTGCTTTCATTCTAATTGTATTTTTCGTTCTAATTTGCTTTTTTGTGTTTTATATTAAGGTTTTATTAATGCTTATTTTTTATAATTTTTAACTTAATTTTTGAAGTTCTAATTTTGTTTTCGTGTATTCTAACAGAAGCAGCTGCATATGCGCCTTTCTGTATAATGCAAAAGAATTTTAATTAATTTTTAATTCAAGTTCTATTAATATTTAATTTAATTTTCGTTAAATTTTATCAATTATAACTGTTCTTTGAACTATCACTCAAAACACAAAATGGTCAAGCTTTACTTGAAAGTTGGCATTTAACAAGACCAAATTGAGAATAAAAACTAATCTTATCCGCTATTTAAAAGCAGCAAAGAAAATATAAGAAATGCATGAAACTATTATACCTGTTAAAAAGTGAAATGAAATTATCGAAGTGCATGGTTTGAATATTCAGATGTTTCTGTAAAGAACAGAAAACGTAACAACCAAAGCATGGACAGGTTTCAGTTTGTAAGATGGCATTCTCAAAGACTGGAGAGATGCAGAGAAACAAAGAATTTATTAGTACGGTTTCTATATTTGACATATCTCCTGGAAAAGCGGAAAAAATGCCTTCGAAAGCAAATTCTATTTTATCTATTTGCAGCAGTATTATTTCTGATAAATACTGCAGATTTTGTAATGTTAGTCTTTCGAAATTCGGCTGATAAATTTTACGTGAAAATAAATGTTTTGCATTTTGTAAGTTACATCCTAAGCATTATTACTTGGTTTGTAATCAGACGCAGAAAAGTGATCTGACTGCATTACTCAGCATTCTGATGGGAGCTAAAATGCCTAATTATTTCCTGATTCTCAATTTTGTATGCCAGTTGTGATCATGCTCATAATATTTGATAACTTTTACTAATATTTGGCGGAATGTGCCCAAAATTTGAAATAAACCTACAATGTTGGGACAAAAATCATATGCCAAATTGTATTCTCCTACCTCTGAAATATCAAGTCCACGAATTCGTGAATGCATAATTAGACGGAATAATTTCATTCCGAGAATGGTTTTATGGACTCAAGGAAGTTTAAAACGCAAAATACATGAAAATACTGAAGTCGATGTTTCGATGATTACAATACTTCATATTTATTCTCCTCCGGCGAGTAAAAGGAACAGAACAATAAAGTCAAACACAATTTGATAAGATATAAAATACAGTGGGTATTTCAATAGTTACATAATGCTATTATACGCACACGGATATACAAACTTTATTCCTCAACCACATGTTTATTGATCACATAACCACCTGTGCAATTTTCATAACACAAATGTTATTTTGAAAAAATACTCGTGTTGTTTAAATTACAAACACAAAGAAATCTAGCAAACGTATTGACTTTCTGTTTGAATTCATTTTAGCGTTCTCTTTAGAATTTCAGACGGAAAAAATATATTTTTGATATGAAAATGTACATAATGTAACAAATCAAATTGAGGAAGAGACATGCTTTTCATGAAAAAAAAACGCTACGTAAAACGTGAGTTAAAACGAGGATCAACAACAAAAAATATTTGTTTGAAGTATCTTCACAGCATGTGTTCCTCTAAAATGCTAAATATTTTCGTATACCCATTTTATGCAGATCATGCTTAAACTAAAAAAAAAAGGAATATTTGTTTATTATTGTCGTAATGGGTTTTATTGTATATAATTACATTTTGAAAATGCAAATCGACCCTTATTATTTTTTATACACTGATTCTATCTGCATAAATGCATGGAACCTCAGTTGATTTTAAAGATTATTATCATTTTTCTGGAGAAAGGAATTCAGCATAGATGCTACTGTACTAAGATAACAATGGCATGTAACAATTGTATAACAGACACTCAATTATATGTCAAGCATTCAATAAATTGTTTTGAACATAAAAAATATATTTTGAAAAATACAAGAGCTCTATTGAAACAAGGCGTTATATTAGTAACATGTAACTTGCTGTTTTTTAAGTACCTTTTGACATTTTATTAAAACTTTTATTTATTTAGTTTTGTACAGCTTCCCGATTTTATGGAGTTTACTTATTTCTTTAGGTGAGAATTGAACGAGGGTAATTTACCCGAATGAGTTTTAGTTATACATGCTACTGAGTCCTTTATTTTTCATTTTCGTGCTATATTATTTTCATTCCTATGAGAATTTGCTCACAATTTCTTTGGTTTCAGCGCAACATATTTATTTATTGTGAATCTGAAGTTGAAGTTTTGAAAAGTGGTCGTCATTTAATAAATTCATATTTAATAAAATAGATAAATAAGTCCTACTGGTATATGGACGAGTTTTCTGTTCTGTTTATTTAGGGTAATGTAGTACTTCCGCTACACCGACCAACTTCAGGTATAATGCTTCGCCAATGGGAATCTTCAAAACTTCAAAACTGTGTTTGAAGATGTTAATTACGTTTAAAGTAGGATTTTTTTAATCTTATGGTTTAAGAATACTTTGAAAATATTAAATTTGATGTTCCTATTGCTGCAGCTTTCAATGTTTACTTAAAATAAGAGCCTCAATTTGGGGAAAGGCTGCCATAATGGTTCGACATCTTTCTTTTTTGGCGACCTCTAAAACTTGTTTGGCGGCTAAATGTTTATCAAAGCAATTTAAAATAATCGCTGGTGAATAAATTTTCAGCCAAACGATTCAGCTAATTACAATAGTTCCATTTGGAATTTAGCCGTTTCAAAAGCCATCTTTTCTTTTAGCCGTCTTAAAATAAAAATAATTAAATGAGTTCTTATAGCACAGTTTTCAACGCTTTGTGTACTAAAGAAAGAACTGATTCGAACTTTCCGCTTGGTACAGGATCCCAATGGAATTGGCAATTGCTTAAATATTAGGGTTTCCGGAAAACGGTTTGTGAATTCAAAATAAACCAAATTGAAAACTCATCCATACAGTAAAAAGATGAAGGACACATAATTTTTTTGTCAAGAACTTTTACAAATACTATGTATGTCATTTCAAAGACTCCATAATCTGCGCTATTTATCATTTTCTGTTCTCTTGTGCGCATCATTCAAGTGAAAATAATATCTAGGTAATAAATAAAATGATTACGAAACTAAACCTCGAAATTCTTCGGACATAAGATATTAGATATTATTCTATTGAATATAAAATATTAGATATCATTGATATCTAATATTTTATATTCAAATAGATATCTAATGTTTTATATCCGAAAGAGTTTAAGGAAGAAATGTGAATAATCTTTGTTTCTTGCTCGGTGAATATCCCAATAGAATTTTGATAACGCATTTTTTATAACTAACATTTTTTGAATCTCTTTCCGATGAACAGAACAGCTTTCATCGCTCATTCACTGATATGAAATTTTATTAAAATTTAGTATTATTATTTTCATGTTCATTGTCAGTTTATGATGATTTAGAAATTAATAATAGATTTTAAATTTTAATTTTTATATTTTCGTCAACTTCTGCGCGTTCATTGCTGTAACAAGTAGCTTAAAAGTTTGTGGAATTAATGATTTTTTATATCAAACAGCTAGTTTTGAAGTGCTTTTAACCCTTTGACTCTGTAATTATTTTAATTCGATCCAACGTTTGGAAACGTGTTTAAATACCGTTCAACCAAGCGAGTTGTTATTTATGTGCAAAACCTTATAAGTATAATTTGATCCAACGCAATAAAAGTACTAAGCTACATTACAAGCACTAAGCTACATACTACCCTGTGAAAATCGCAGGATGCAGCAGAAAATAGACTTACTTTCACCCAGCGGGAATCGCTGGATGCGCAGTCAGAGGGTTAAATGCTGCATCTGAAAAAAACATATTTTTTTCGAAATACATTGCTAAATTTATTTCTTTTGAAGTTTTTCTGAGCTAAAACGAGATGTTATTCGACAAACAAATGATCAGTTTGCATTAAGTTAGTGTTGGCCTATTTCAACCGTAGTTAGTTAATATAATTTGTCAAGCAGCGTTATAAAATTTTCAGGCGTTAGACAGCGTTATGACATTTTTACGAAAGGGATTACATAGCTTATTTTCCTCCAAGAAAAATCGTAACTAGAATTTTTAGAGAGGATAAAAAAATTTCATATTTATCTGTTAAGAATATCAAATATCTGTTTAGTATCTCTTTTAAAATAATGGACGTTTTAAATGCTTTCTAAAACACAGAGCGCAAAATATATATTTATTGAGAAAGTTTGGAAAAGGGAGTGCCAGCTTAGATACCGTCCTCATCATCTGACCGCGGTTCAAAATTACGAGGTCCGTCCCAAAATAGACCAAGTGTTATTTCAAAACGAGACATTAATATAACTAAACCAAATTAAACTATATTTATTGGATGATCTGAGGGATATCGCGAAAATTGGAACAGTCATAAGCATCTATTTTTTCATAGATGAATGAAGAAAACACATTTATACTGTCGTGCAGACTAACTTGAATTTGCATCCTTCTTCTTCCCGTAAAATACATACAACGAAAAGCTGTTATGACGATTGATTTCAGTGTGCTTTTCACTGTGTTCTTTTTATTTAATTCCTGCTTTATTTTTAATGAAGAATTTGGGCGATTAAGTGTTGCTCAGAGATAAAAACTATATAATAAATTTTATAGCACATTTTATAGAACAATATAAACGTGGCGTATATTGAAAAATTTACAACTTTTGAAGGCAAGATTGCAGTTTTATATTTACATGCCATCACTGCTGTGTCTTTTCTTTATTTGCGAAAAAGAATTTTCGGTTATGAGAAATTATTCAAAATTTTCAAATCAGAAAGTAAAATGCTGTAGAAAATGATAACTTGTCTTTTTTGTTAAGAATTCTTTCAAATAATGCCAATAAAATATTTGCTTTAATTTAATTATTTAAATTAAAAATAATGTTATCAAAATGAACATTTTATATATTCATAACTTATATATTACTAAAATTTCGAAACATAAAGCAGGCCTCAAGACACTCATAAATCCCCATGTAAAATACAGGGCCCTTAACTAAAGCAATGAAGTGCTTGGGTGGAATTTTCAGAGTTTAGTTTAGTTTAATCAGATTAACATCGTGTTTTGGAGACACTCTAGGCTATTGGACATTGAGATTTTGTGTCGTGACAAGGGCTAGGCCTAAACCGCCGTCTCACTCTCTAAACCCACCTGCCATACGAACTTAAGGAAGTTTTTACCTACGACAGCAGGTTTAACTTGCACCACTCTCACGTAAACAACGGATATTCGGTGGCATTGGATCTGTGTAATGCACAGAATCCTCTAAAACATGCTGTAAACTCTTGATGTTTTAACAAAAAGAAGGAAAATTTTACTTTATAACAATGATTAACTTTCTTTGTTACAGTTATTTTTTCCTTACAAAAGTATTATTTATCCATTTTCCTGCCACATGATAATATTCTTTTCAAGAAGTACAATGAAACGTTTTCTCTGAGCAGTACGAAAACAAGGACACCACCGTAGTTTGAATCTATTTAAAGTTCGCAGTAAGATAAAACGATTATTCTGAGAAGTTACGCATTTTTTGATCAGGAAGATGGAATTTCTCCTTGCAATATGTTTGTTACATCTTTTCGTTTCCAGTGGAGACTGTAACGCATTTCATTCTCTGCAATCAGATGCCATGTTCGACTGTTATAACAAGCTCTGCTGTCCATTAAGTAAATTTCGTTCAATTACGTTTTATTAAAATATTTAACAGTTTGAAATATACTTGTTCAGCATCCTATAAACTAAATCATTTGTAGGAGCAAATTAAGTTTATGTATCTAACTTCTGAAATTAGAAGCAATGTATGGCTGTTATATCAAGCTCTGTTGTCCGTTAAGTAAATTTCAATTAATTACGTTTTGTTAAAATCTTTTACAGTTTGAATTATACTCGTTCAGCATCCTATAAACTAAATCATTTGTAGGAGAAAATGAAGTTTATGTATCGAACTTCTGCAATCAGATGCCATGTTCGACTGTTATAACAAGCTCTGCTGCCCTTTAAGTAAATTTCGTTCAATTACGTTTTATTAAAATATTTAACAGTTTGAAATATACTTTTTCAGCATCCTATAAACTAAATCATTTGTAGGAGCAAATGAAGTTTATGTATCTAACTTCTGAAATCAGAAGCAATGTATGGCTGTTATATCAAGCTCTGTTGTCCGTTAAGTAAATTTCAATTAATTACGTTTTGTTAAAATCTTTAACAGTTTGAATTATACTCGTTCAGCATCCTATAAACTAAATCATTTGTAGGAGAAAATGAAGTTTATGTATCGAACTTCTGCAATCAGATGCCATGTTCGACTGTCATAACAAGCTCTGCTGCCATTTAAGTATATTTCAATTAATCACATTTTGTTCAAATCTTTAACAGTTTGAATTATACTCGTTCAGCATCTCATAAACTAAATCATTTGTAGGAGCAAATGAATTACTTAGTAAAGGTAGCTTGGCTTTTAAAGTAGCAGGCTGTGAAATTAAATTTAATTTATAGAGAGCAATACTTCTCATATCGTGAATTATGGAATAACATATCACGATTCTAACCTATGGCACGACAGATTATTGTGTTTTGTTTGACTACTTCCTTTTTTTACAGTGCGCAGAGGCCAGTTTTAAAAGTTAGAAAGCTATTCTGCATAATTTATTTTGTGATAAATTGTGATATTCAGTTCAAATTGAATCACAATCAGTTTTTTCTTCATTTTCACGAGCCTTTTTTTAAGCACATTCGCAAAATATTTTTTCCGGAATATTTGCTGTAGAATACATGTGCTTGCTCCTGACCAAAACCGAATAGAGGAGATTTAAGTATTGCATAATTTTTTTTTCATAAATTTCTGTCATCAAAATTGATTTTAATATGATGATGATATGAAGGTTTTTATTTTTAACCCTCTGAACACCCAATTATTTGGAATTGTTTTTAATTCAGGTTAGAAAAAATTAGATTTTAAGATGGATGAGTCAAACTTTGTTTAAATTTAATCGTACCTCCAAAACCTTAAGGATATTTTTTCCATGGATGTTTAAGAAAATATATATATAAATACAAATTCTCTGATTTTGAACTGAATTTGAAAAATGCAAAAGCCGGTTGCGCCGTCAGAGGGTTTTAGTGAAGGTTTATATTCGAAACAGTAGCGTAGAACGCTATATGTAGTAATTTTAATATCTGAAATGTTAAGCTGGACATTCACGACAGGAGCGCTTCAATCCATTTGGATCGCTTTGCTAAAGACTGTTCCAATTTTCAGTTCATCCATTTAGGTCGGTCATTCACGAAAATTCCAAGGCGCACTACCGGTCGCTGCGATTGCCGCCTTCAAAACAAGACGCCTGCCTACTCCCCCTCCCCCACGGGTGTTTTTCACTTTTGTGAGAGAGGCTCGTTCCTTCTCGAAGATTATATTTCAGTTTTATGACCGAATGCGCTAAATGGAAAACGATCGATGTTGTATTTCCAATGTTTTCGACAACAGCATTACAATTCTCATCGGATATTCGCAATGTACTACGAGGCTCTCCAAATGGAGTGGAAAGGTGCCATGAATGTTCCGCTTTATACTGAATGTTACAAGTATGCGTAAAAAATATTGAAGTTAAGGGAATGATGGTAACTTTTATATTTCCATATCCTTTAATAAAAATTTAGGATAAAAAATAATTTAGCTCAATTCTACTGCACGAAAACGTAACATAAATTTTATTTTCCTACAAATTTTTCAAGTAAGGATATTTACGGAGGATTTGCTATGAAATTTATTTGGCTCGAAGATAGATACTTTCAACCATTGATATTATTTTTATTTTAACCACTTGTTCTTTTAATATAGAATTTAATTTGGATGAAATTCATTAAATAACATTATGTATGTAATAATATGTATAAGAAACTTTCTTATCAAAAAACAATTATGAGGATGTTTTCAAAACTAACGAAGTGATTGCATCCATAAGCAAATATAGCTGAACATGTAAGCTATTAAAAACTACAAGAGCTTTATTTAAGATGTTTATTTTTCCCTCCAGAGTTTTGTTCAAAGTATTAGTGGCTTTATATATTAATTTAAGCGATCATATTAACTTTCAGCTTTGAACTATTCAAGGGATAGTTTGAGAGAGACCTCTTACTTTTGATCATGATCAAATGACGAGGATAACACCAAAGTCGGCAAACCATCTCCAAATTTCACATCACACCAGCGGAAATGCATATTGTTTTGAAATTTGGCATTTACGTTATGAAATAATTTACTTTCATTTCTAAATTCGTATTGTCTCTCGCACATTTTACTATAAGATTCGAAGCATTCAGTCCTCAGTGTTTTTGCATTAAGTTAATAACTTCACTTGACATCTAAATTCACAGCTGTTTAATTGGAACCGTATGACTTTGTCTATCCGATAACCGCAGCTGGTATGTAAATCTACTAATGTTAGCAGAGTATATATACTTGTCTTTACTGTGTGTATGACATCTCTCTCGGATCACGCTACTAAGGGGTCTATTCTGGTACCCCCGGTTGGGTTGGGAGACATCACTTTTTTCGCACGTTAACAACGGGAAAAGTGACGTCTCCCAACCCAACCGGTGGTACAAGATAGACCCGTAAATGACTGGCTAACTGGTGGGCAGACAGGAAGCCACTCCCACTAAAAGAATGTGAGGCGGTCTGTCAGAGAGATGCTGTAGCCAGATACCTGCAGTAAGCTTTTCAGTAGATACCTCTGGAGTTACCTCCGAGGACTTTCTGTGCCAATAGCATGCAGGCAGTTTAGACGAGTAGTCTTAGGGGTCTATTCTGGTACCCCCGGTTGGTTGAGAGTTGGGTTGGGTTCCGCACGTTAACAACGGAATCCAGCCCAACTCCCAACCCAACCGGGGGTACCAGAATAGACCCCTACATGAAAGATGAAATATGATATTGATTTATTCGCCAACTCTGAGTAAGTCATAATGATGGGTCATTGTTTCTAAAATGTTGCTACAGAGTGCTGAAATTGTAAATATGTTTAAAAGTGTATTTGTCCTAATAAATGACTTTTATCATATTTTTATTTGGCCGTGCCTAATATTTGGACTGCTCTATCATACATCGGTAATCACACAAGAGCCTAGAAATGTCTGAACATAGCCTAACGAGAATTATGAGCCAAGCAGCCTTTCCCTAACAAATGGTTAAGAGCCAAGTTCGCTTCCTGTCCCTGACACATATGATACCGACTAATTCAGCGAGCAGAAGGTCCACTTACGCGGCGAATCTTTGATGATCACCGGTTTCGAAGTCAAGACTCCAGCAAAGACTAGGCCACCTCTGCCTCTTTGCTTCCAGGAATTATATATGATGTTTCTACATATATAATTGTTGATGTTTTCTACAGTCCAAGGTTTTTTCGTAAACTTGTAATTAACAAATATCTTTGAAGGAATATGGTTTCAGAATCACAATTGTAGAAGTTGAAGTCAGACGAAAGCAAGGCATATTAGAGCTATCAATGTACCTAAGCAGTTAAGCTTATAGAATTGCTGATGGATGGAAATAATTCTGCGAAGGTTTTTGATTACTTTACTGTTTCTATATCTGGAAATTAATATAAAGTTCTTAAAACTAATGACGTTTCTTTGCACTTTGTTTTTATCTGTAAACGGACTGAGCAATCTAATTGCACTTTTAATAAATCAAAAATATTTAGCATGGTTGGTTTAAATAATATGGTATGGTTTTTCTTGAAATTTACTTTATATTATATATATATATATATATTATATATATATATATATATATTATATATATATATATATATTATATATATATATATATATAGCGATCAGCTGACTAGGACGGTGCCCGAGCCGCCACCATTCCTCTCCACACTTCCGCACCGCACTGGCGGGAGGACATGGGGCCACAGTGTACGATTGAACGTGCAGCATGCCTCATACAAGGCGGAATTGGGTTTCGAAACTTGAGTCTTCCCGTTCTTAAGCCGAGACCTTACCAATAGGCCACCGCTGCCTGCTGCACAGTTGTGTTAGTTCTGAAAACTCTCATACTGAGAGTATTATCTATTAAATTCCTTTCCCTTGTCCTTTTCATTGAAAAAAGTTTGTAGCACTATTTGTAATTCTTCAAAATTTATTTTAGTTCAAAATGTAGGTTAATTAAAACTCACCCTATAGCATTTCCAATATGATTGAATTCATTTTTCTCGGGTATAAGTCAAAAGGTTTGTTGAGCAACAAAACTTATGCAATTATTTTTATTTAGATAAAGTTGAAGAATTCCAGAGAGTTGCAGAGGAGAGTGGACCGGAGGTAGGACCTGTTGATTTATATGTTTTTCAAAATTCTGTTGCTGTTTCTTTACTGACTCATCATCAACTCACGATAACAATTTCAGAATATGAATGAAATTATATTTTTGTGAACTCCAGCACTGAAATCAAATATTTTCGTTTCAACGAGCGACTTTCGAGTAACTACAGTGCATGGTTTCGTCATATCGGGTGAAAACTGCAACAATTTTAGGTAAACGGGATGTCAATTGCATACTCATTTCAAAAAGGAGACACTTTCTAGAGAGACAGAGAAAGAAAATTAGAAAAATTAATTTGTGGAATTAACCCATTAATGCCCAGCGTACTTTTTAGGGACGCTTTCCAAAATGCATCATAAACTCACAAGAAGTATTTTTTCAACAAAAGTTTAACAAAAATATACTTTTGAGTATTCATTTCTTCTATATTCAATCGCTGGTAGCACATATTAAGCGTTCGATTGATAATGTAGCCTTTATATGTTTAAGTCAGACTAAAAAGTCGCTTTTTGCAGTGCCAAGAATAAAGAAAAGAGTAAATTTGTTCAATTATTTATCCATCAATTTGCTTGAATTCAACAAATATATCAGTAAATATAATTAGATAGATTCGAATTTGACATAGTTTTATATTTCGATATATTTTTTTCGCATTAATATGACTTTGAATAAAAAAGGGACTCTAATCTTAGGAGGGGGGCTAAAACATACATTTTTCAGGCAGGATTTTTTTCGCATTAATAGGACTTCGCCTAAATATGGACTCTAATCTTAGGAGGGGGCTAAAACATAAATTTTTCAGGCAGGATATTTTCAGTAATTTTCCGGTTGATTTCGCGACATGCTATACATGCATGATGTCAGCTGCGTGCTGCAGATTTTAGATGACAGACACTTTCTAAAGAGATTCATGAAAAGCCGTTAGATGAAGTAACAAAATGAATTCATGTAGAAATCCGAGAACATAAATTCCTAAAAGTACAAAAAAGCTCTCTTGTATTACTTTCAATTTTGTTGTGCCTTAATTTTCATGTTTAATGGAGAAAGTATGATCATAACATTAGTTACACTTTATTTCAATCCATTTTTGAAATGGGCGATATTACGAACATGTAGTGTGCGTTATTAGGAACACTGTTTTCAGGTAAAAAAAATTCTGCATTCGTAAAAAAAGTTTTGGGATGAGTGTTAAACTTATGATTTAAAGTTGTAATTCAGTTTGTTTTCGGATAACTGTCCAAGTAATAGATTGAAATATTTTACATGAATTAGTTCTCTTATTAAAATAAAGACTTAAGTGGGTGTTATTTGGACCCACTGCCTTATATATGTCAATGTCAAATTTATACAGACACAAATACAGACCAAAAGTAAATACGTGAAACATTATAAACATTTTTTCCCAATAAAGGAAAAATGTAGACCCGATTTCACAAATGAAAAGTTAAATCATTTTAAAGCTAAAGTAACTAATTAGAACCAGAAAAGATGATTTTAAATCTAAAGCAACTAATTAAAACCAGAAATTCTCTAATAATCTACACTAATCCGGTGAATGCTCCCTTCGTGCAGTGGAAAATATTAACAAACGAAAAAGCAAATTTCTATTTTTAAAGGAATAAAAACCAACTAATAAAACAAAACGTTGACGTCCAGGACGCGTCATCAGCAGGGAAATCTCGCAAGACCATAAATATAAATAATGGGTGTTTTCTGCACAAACTTCCAGCACGAATGCTGAGAATATATATATATATAATGTTTTCATTGTTGTAGCCGTTACACAAAAAACAGGTAGAATTATATTCTAATTTTCATTTTATTATGGGAGAGTGATGGAATGTACGTACATCGTAGTGTAAGGTTTCAAGCCACAAGAGAACAGAAAATCCTTGCTTTTTCTTAGATAGGGATTTAACAGATAGGCACGTGATCAAAGTGAAGGGAATAATAACTATTTTTAGTATATTACTTAAGTATTTTAGGGAAAAGTCTGGAAAAGAATTCGGGATTTATGTTGGCGCGTGGAAGCAAATAGAATATTCTTTTAGCAATAAATATGTCAAGACGAGAGATTTAATATACCTCCAGCGCGGGAAAAGAACGAAACTGGAGTTTTAGAAATGTGATTTTGGAATACATTAAGACTTTTAAATATATAATATTAGAATTCGAAATAAAATTAAGTGAGATTATTACATATATATATATACAAACAGAAATATAAACAAAAAGTGAATACATGAAACACTATAAAAGACTTTTCCCATTAAACGAAAAATGAAGTCTTAATTTCATAATTGAATTTATATGCACGAATGATAAAAAAAGTTTGCCTCATCAGTGGAAGCCGGTTTGGAACACTTCAGTTCCGACACCAAGATCTTAGCACCAGGCCAACGAGGCGTCTACATTAGCGTCCTCTTTAATTCAAAGACTTAATTAATCCTTAGATTTTTTTAGATATGTTCTGAAAATTACTCCTCTCAGCCTTTTCTATATTTATACATTTTACCTTTTATTGAGTCACTAAATAAAATATATAATTATTTCATGTAATAACAAATGAAATCTGTTAAAATGTAAAATGAATCAATAATTTCATACATCAAATAGTTACACTATGGCATAACTAGTTATTTTAAAGATTAACTAATGCCAGACAGTTTGATTGTAAAAAAAACCGTATATTTTCGTGGGTAAGCAAAAATTCAAATACTTCCTACACTTCGTTTGTTGCTCAAATTTACAATTGTATTGTTCAAGTCAACTTAATATTTTAAGCATTTAGAAAAACAAACAATAAAGGAATTAGCTTTATGTTTTTATGACAGTTAATCAGTTTTATGAACGAAACTAATTTGCTATTATATATTTCATAGATGAGTAGAAAAGCCTGGGAATTTATCAAGATAGTCGTTGGCGTTGAAGGCCCTGAAAATACAATAGAAAACTGGAATAAATACAGAGAAGTTTTCTGCAGTAATTCTGATGAATTAAACGTAAGATTTGATTATTTATCATATATCAGCATATTTAAAAGTAAGAAAATAATTTTCCTTATTATAAAGAATGTTCATACTAGAGTTTGATTTAGATGTTCCATTCATGTTATATTTTTTGTTCTGAGAATTTATAGTTAAAATAAAATTTTGATGATTTCATGAAACATTTGGTGAAAACGTGATATAAATATTAATTACGAGTTTTATTCATGGAGTTTCTCTATTTTTTGATAACGTCCCTGTCAATGAACACTACATCTGCTTAATCTTCAAATCACAAATTTCATTTAAAGTAGAGCAACCTTATTCTAGAAAACCGGTTTAAATTTGAAATAGTTTCATATCGGTACTTTCGTTAATATGTTTTCTCTTAAAATTTTTCATAGACACATTAATTAATATTGTTCCAAGATATATATGGAAAATTAAGTAATTATTCATAAAATATAATTTTTAGCTTTAGTTTAAGAAGTACAAGAGAATAAAACTTACATCGATTGACAGACATGAAGCTTGGAGTGAGCAGCTGATATGCATTTGAAGCATAATATTGCGATATATTAACCAACAACTGCAAAAAAATTTTGAGATCATAGTTTAGAATGCATGCCTAAATTAAAATTTAAATTGGAAATTTCTCAAATTAACGACGACGAATTTTCAGATAGTTATCATCGAAATGATTTCTTCTACTGTTTGCATAACTGAAAGCTGCTTTAGTAATAATTTTTTTCTGAATACCTGATATGTATGATATTTCCTCGAACCGTACTGAAAACTAGAACACCGTCTCATACCCCCTTACCTCTAACCATTACTGCCACTGAACAGTTGGATGGGTATGAAAACGTCACCTTTATTAACTCTTCAAGCCTGTCCGGTGTACAGAGTACGTGCATCGAATTATCGCAATTTTGCACTTATAAACTAAAACCAAGTCATTCACACACATTATAATTCGATACAAAAATCAAGTGGAATCCATAAGCATTTCATCCATCCTTTAAGATCTCAATTAAATTAAAATGACAATGCATTCCCAAAATAGAAGGTGTCATCTAATTAGACAGCCGAGAAAACAAACTGCTTAAGGGGTTAAGGATCACTAAAAAAATTACAGAATGGCTTGTTACAGTGCCAACGAACACATGAACGACAAAAAGACTGTTTAGCAAGGGATTCCGAGACTGCCACTTTTGGATAATTTTACACCGGAAAGGGGTATCCGGTGGTCATAAGAGCGCATTTCCGGAATTCTTTGTTAGATCACGCTCAGTAAAATGTAAACATCACCCTTCCATTCTTCACTTTCCCCCTATTTTGATGAAAATAACTCCGTCCGGCACATACGCAAATGCGCGGAGGGTTTCTGAATATGTTGCCAAACAATATAAAGAACACACGATAAAAAAACATACAACAATGAAATGCAAGCTGGGAACATAGACAAATGGAGGAGAGAAGGAGAGAAAAGAAAAAAAAGAGAGTAAACATAGGAAAAGATAAACATAAAGACAAAAATATGGCAAAGAAAAAATGCGTTACTGGGTCTGAAAAAGAAAGAAATAAAAAACTTTCAACAATAGTCTCTTGCGAAACAGAAAGTTTATGGCACTTTAAAGGAAAAGGTTGGATCACACTGTAAAACCACCACACAGTAAATCAGTTACTTCGAAAATGAAGGGCGACGGGCATGAGAGGTCTAGCTTCAGGAGATGTGGAGGTATGGAAGGCTTACCTTAGCTTAATAAGGGCTTCGTTGACGGCTAGGAACCTCACAAGCTGAGCTATCTTATTGCGAGATAGTTTGTTCCCGGCAACGGCTCTCATCAAGACTACCCTGTTTACTTCTGCAGGTTTCGTGAAATGGAAGGACTCGGTGAGATGACATTCTGTTGCATAGTGTAACGGATTTCCTAATTTTCCATATGCACAATTCTCTTCCGGATGCCTTTCTATTCTTTTCAGATAGAAAAGGAATGGACTATGGCCTGAAACGAAGATGGTGAGTTCTCTTTGCCAGCCTTCTGGTTTTAGTGAAACCTTTGGAAGGACTTCATAGGTTGACCTGCCTACATCATTATGGTCCCACTGCTCTTGCCATTCTTTCATGGTCCATTCCGTGAGCTTACTTTTCACGTTGCATCTAGAAAGAGACTCCTGCTATTGTGATGGCAGTCTTGGCAAAGTAGTCAGCCATTTCATTTCCGGGGTGCCCCTCTAATCCAACCCAGTCTGATATCTGTATGGTTAAGCAGAAGAATGAATTTCTCTGACTATTTTGTTCGTTGTGCTTCCATTGGCTATTGTTTTCAGGCTGGATTGGCAATCACTCTAAATGTTGATGTCACTTTGTAGGGTCACCGCGTATTTGACTGCTTCGTAGATGGCTGTCATTTCTGCCTGGTACACTTAATTTTCTTCCTAAAGCCTTGTTTACCAGGAGTGGTGGAGTTCCTTCTGCTCGTCCAAGATGCAGAACTTTGTGCCTACACCCAGCTCAGACTTAGAACCATCAGTAGCTTTTATCTTCTAGATCTTCTTCTGAGCTGATTCTTCCCTCCTTGATGCATTCCGATGGATGATTGTGCCATCCATGCACATTGCCCTCATAGTCGCACGGCTGAAATGTCCTTCCGCCTACGACAATGTTCTGTCGCAGCCGAGCGATACTGACAGCTGACATATTCTGATTCAAGTTTAATCTTCAGGCGTAACGGCATGAGTCCTTCAATTACTTTTAGTGCAGCTGTGGACGTCGTCCGGTAGGCGCCTGTGATATTCAGCAGGATGGGTCTTTGGATGGACCTGTGCTTATTCTCAATTCGCTAGGTGAGGTTCCTGCTGCAGGCTGAAGCTCCATGTGCGAGGGTCCATTTCATCACGGTTGTATAAAGTTTCCGTCTCTACTTCTAGGAGAGGCCCCAAGTTCTGCCTGCAATTTTTAAACGGCTTCAATAATAGTGCAGGACGTTTGCTCCCTGTACCTGAGATCGTGTGCTCAGTTCATTCTCTCATCGATAAGGACATCGAAATATTAAAGAACTCTTGTGCGTTGAATTCCTCTTTCACCCCAGAAGATGGAGTTTCCTCTTCTTAAGTTACTAAGTAGCAGGTATTTGGTTTTTTCGATTGAGATTTGGAAGCCATGCCAATCTGACCGGCTTTTGAAGATTTCAAGGGCCTCCGAAGCTCATCTTCCCAGGGCTCTTTCTATGTCAGCAGCAACAACAAACAGGAAGTCATCCGTAAATGCTTGCAGATGTACATCAGCAGAATAGTTGTAATTCAGGGCCCCTTGAGCGACCAGGTTCCAGAGTGCTGGCCCGCTGCAAAAGCCTTGTGGGCATCCTCGAATTTGGGTATGCTGGGTAACACCTTCATTAGTAGTGATAATTACCTTTCCATTCTTGAGAAGATTTGAAAACAGGGTTTTGATGTTGCCTGGGAAATTAGTTTCAGGCCACTTCCTCTTCAATTGATTTCTGTGTTATATTGTCGAAGGCCCCTTGAATGTTTAGAAAAATGATAGCAGTGTGATTCTTCTGCACGGCATTATACATCTTGTTGCATCAGTCTATCCAGTGCGTGGTCAATAGATCATCCCTCCTTGAAACGAAATTTTCTTGAGTGACGTTGCTGGGTGGTTGAAAGATGATAATTCGGCCTTTGCGACATAAGCTTTTCCAGCAGTTTCATTAGAGTTAGGAGCAGAGAAATGGGCCTGTAGGACATGGGGTTTTCTGGTGCTTTACCTTCTTTATAGAAGAGGAGCAAAACTTCTATCTTAAAACATGTTGGAAACATGCCCAGGTCAAGACATCTATTAACAAGATAAAGAATGAGCTCCGGGCAGGCACTAAATATGTTGCAGAAGATAATGTTCTAAATGCCATCATAGTCCCGAGCTTTCCCCTTAGGAAGCGCATTCATGATATTTCTAATTTCTCTTTTCGAGAAACGAAGGTCATTGGTGAAGCGAATATCATCGTTTGTGCTGTTTGAATCTTGTGGGTCCTCTGCTGGCGAGATGGGATAAAGTGTTTGCAGGATATGCAAAGCAAAGCTTTTCTCAGATACCTATGCTCCGGCTTATTTGAAAAGGGCCGATGGGGGTTTCCGTTATGAAAGGTAGCCTTGTATTGCTTTCGTAAGGGTTATATGCCTCCATGCAAAAGAATCGTCATTCTCTGAGTCTGTTTTTTTTCACTCTCTTTTTATACATCGCCCTCTCTCTCTAGAAAAGATTCTGTAGGTAGTTGGTCTATTATTACAGGTTGTTCTCTGCGATCTCCTCCTCAATGCATTAAGCTTGTTTTCCACCTCAAGTTCTTGGTTCCATCAGACTCGGGGTTTGTTGATGTCTTGCTTTTTTAGTTTGTAGGTTCTTTTGCTGATGGCTATTATTTCCTGATGGACACCTTGATTTACTAAATCTAGCTGATGTTTGTCACGAGCTTCTTAGATAGCCAAGATTGCTCTCGGTGCTAGTTCTCTGATCTTTATGTGGAGTTTCTGGCGTCTACCATATTTTGATTTAAATCTAAGGAATGTCACAGCTTTTCTTTTCAGAGAGACCCTAATTTTTACATATTTGTGGTCACTTAGAGTATCTTCTTCCAGTACTTCCTATTACGTCTTGGTAGCTATTGAGGTACTGGTGGCAACTGTCAAATCGGGACACCCCACTGCTGCATTTGCATGGTAGAAGTGGGGGCTGCTCCTTGAGGGTTGAGCATGATCGTGTTCGACGACTGGAGGAAGTCTTCAATGGCCCTGGCTCTAGGGTTGGTGTCATTGTATCGTCAGCTGGTGCGGCGGCCGTTTAAATCAGCCCCGATGATAATATCTTAGCCCTTAAGATCTTGGGTGAGATTTTAAAGATCTGTAAATGCTGGCTCAATTCCCATGCATGGGGAGTAGTATGCAGAGATGATCGTGCAAGGTCTTTCTTTAAGGGTAACCTTTATAGCTATGAGATTTTATTTGGCCGTGAGGGCAATAGGCCTGAGGCTTCTATTGATTAGGAGGATGGCAGCCTTTTTATTTTTTGAGAGACAGGAATCCCATTTTTGTGGAATTCCGGCTATTCCGTTCTTTCTGACCAGGAGTTCTTGAGCCACAACAACATCAAAATTGTGACTCGCCACCGCTTTTTGAAGATTGTTCATAGCTTCTTCATCTCTGGCCAAGTTAATCTGCAGAATCTTTAGTTGGGAATCTTTGTTCCTAATGACACAATGGAGAAAAGTTTGTTCAGCCTGAAAAGAGGGCAGAGGAGAAGAGTTTGGGATAAGGATTTGGCGGTTAGTCGTACTGCAGCGTCTTTCGGTACCTTTCTATTTCCTGCAGATAAATGGGACACCTGTTGCCTGCGGCAGAATGGTCGACATTTTGTTCCTTTCTGAGTATTTTCTTTATAGCAGTTGATGCATGTGTCAAAGTTGCTTTTCCAGGGCCTAGTTTGGAGGTCATGGCCGCAGTGGGCACAGTAATGATTTGAAGTCACGCCATTTGGGTATGCAAGAAACCTTGGCACCTGAAGCACCTCCGGACGCTGAAGTGTTCTCTAATTGAGTGCTTCTTCCAATTTATTAGAACTTTTTGCTGGTTAATTAGCCTTATGTGGAATTCCGGTTTCGTTGAGAACACCAAATGACTATATTCCTGCTTTCCTTTAATTCTGAAACATGACTTCAGGGAACCTTTGGGGGCACCGGCGGCAAGTTCCAATGTCTCCAACATCTCAATACCTTCCATCACTTTCGGGATATCATAAACAATACATCTCGGGAATCTGATCTGTGACTTCTTGCATCTGATTTCTTCTGAAAGCTTCTCATTAATTTGGATGGTTTGCAGTAATCTCTGTGCTGCTTTGTCGTCTGGGCAATCTATTATTATCCCCTTGTTCTTGAGAGGCCGGATTGCTTCGAATGCCATCCCTTCTTTAGTTGGATGTACATTTTCTTCAACCATCTTTTGAACGTGAACTTTTATATTCTCTTTGGGGAACACAGCAGCACTGTGTGCCTTCTTGTGGATTTGGTGACTTCAACGTATGTTAAAGGCGGAGTACCTGCTTCTTTCCTTGCCTTACATTCATCTTCTTCTATTTCCTTCTATTCACCCAGGAGGTTCCTCAAATTTCTCAGAAGAGCAAAAGCTTGAATCCTCTCGTCTTCTTTAAGTCTAAATTTATAGTTAGCGTTTCTCCCCCGCAAAAGTGCCGAGCTTTGAGCAAAAAGACAATCTCTTTTCCTTGCTGCAATATTCTCCACTGCTTTAGCTGAAGAAATGCAATTGCTTTCAATAACAGTTATCTCTGTTTGAGCTGAATTTTTTATATGAGTATCTATAGCCGAGTTGGGATTTTGAACTTCGGCATCAGAATATTCTAAGTGGTTTCCCAACATAATTGGAGAGTTTTTATTTTTCAATTGATGAAAAAAATGTTGGAATCTTAAGAACAGAGAAAAGAAGCTGGTAACTATTATGTAGAAGAGCAATTAATCTACACTAGAAAAGCCTGGGTGGCAGCCCCAAACGCCAGAAGACGTATGCTAAAAGAGATCTCTATTGGGCATTCAGAGATGACACAACTTTCACTACCAGAAGCTCTAACAGAACATTTAGAAGGAAAAAAATCAATGCAGATGATGAAAAAATGGAAGAAAATTAAAATGAGGGCGGAAGACCGACAAATCCAAAAAGGAACACGGATCAGCTCAAAATTGAATGAGAAGAAAATTCAGCAAACACAACATGGTCTAATAAGAACAGATGCAAAGGGAAGGAGGGCTGGAAAAACGCATGAATATTTCAGAACTCCTAAAACTTAATTGCGAATTTAAATATTATTATTATTAATATTATTATTGGTGTTGTTATTATTATAAATTTTCAAATGGATGCCACTGCGATAGAATAAGAGTTTCAACAAGATCTCAAAAAAAGGGGTAAAAGTTTTAAAAGGAAAGAAAAATTGGAGATATGAACAGCTACAGTGGTAATTATTTGAATAAGGGCCGAAATCACAAGATAATTAAAATCTTGGAATTATGATTTTAGGAGAAATAGACCACGAGATATGCGAATCAACGCAGAGAGCAACCTAAGCGGAGAGGTGAGCTTCAGGTGAAACTGATTAAGTGCCCAAAGGGTTAAACTAGCGCTCGCAAAGGGGTTGGGGAAGGAACAAAAATGGAGTCCCTTGAACAAAGACCCTAATTTGAAACAGAAATACGGCAAAAACCACAAATTATACACAAGGAAAAATTCAAACATACAAATGACTTGTATCAAACCGTTCAGGAAGATAAAACGTAAAAATTAGTCTCGGCTAGAAAAATACGAGAGAAATGGGTACGAAGCAAATGCCTTTTATTTATGAAACGAACGACAAAATCCCTTGTTTGAGAGATAGCGTCACTTATTGCTCCATATTTAAGATTATGCGTTTCAGACATTAAAACACGTAATAAATTTTAAATTAAGCCAGGCACGCATATGAAACTTATACCAAATTACTGAACATGCAAGGCTTAATGGAAATGAAAGGTAAAAGAAAACAAAGGGATTTAGAAAATAAATAAGAGAAGAAATAAACATGTGACGTATAGTTTCAAAACAAGCTAATGACGTAAACAGAAGAAGAGGCAAAAGAAGACGAAAATGTTATGCTGCGGATTTGATTATTATGTTCAAAGGTCTACAATGAATTAAGTTTGAAGAGTTGATTTTCTTTTCACCGGTTGTATATTTCACATTTACGCGAATCGAAATAAATAAAGGAAAATAAATACACTTAGTAGCGCTGTAGTAGTAATGTAGTATTTTTTATTATAAGAAAAAGTAAAATTTTTGTACTGGTTACGTTTCCGTAGCACAAATTTTTGTGACACTTTATCTCCATTATATTCCTAGACAATTAACAGAAAATTAATTTTTAATAAATATAGATAAGAAAAACGATATAAACCCTTTATGATTTTTAGATCACACGGAATAAATTCGATATTGATAGTTTACAAATCTGTCAGAAAAACAAGTTGAAAAGTATTGGTAACTAATATTTGATACAGATTCTGTTGATAGTTCCAAACACGTTGAATTTCAATTATTATCTCTCTATTCATGAAAGTGATAATATTATAAACAACACGTTGATTCATAAGTTATTTTATAATGTTTCTGCTAATGAACTTTTCTATTTCTTTCAGAAAAAACAATTTAACGAATTTTTCCAATTAGGGGGCGAATACTGGCTAGTAAGTATTTTACACACTTTTCTCAGTCTGCCATGGAAGGTTTCTGAATATATTATTATAAATACTGCATTTCTAATTAAACAGATGAATTTTCATAAATAAAAAATATTAGAAAACCAAACAAATTAGTTAAGAATGAAATATATATATTTTTTAATTTTCTGCTGTAAAAAATCCGTTATTATCAAATAAATTATTAGAATCTGAACTTATGGATAAAATACAGAATAATCTGAACAACCGTAACTTATATCATTTTATTAAGAGTTCTCGCCTTTGCTCTAAACTGAACTTGAATAAGTATGAATTTGATTGGTCAAAGAAAAGTCTCTTTTCATTAACATAATTGAATCAATTCTTATTTTATTATCAAATATAATTTCAATTTCTGTTAAAGTTTTAAAATAATTTAATCAACTATTTATTTCAGCGATACCATATTCAAAAACCAAAACTGGACATTGAATTTTTTTTTCTTATTATTCCAAAAGTAAATCAGGAATGTTCAGTTTCTTTCAAATTAAAATACTGTTAAAGCTCGGGTATACGGTTTGCATTATTTCTTTATTTGCTAGAAAAATGAATTAAGTATGGTTCCTTTACTCACATATCATTTGCATATTGCTGAAGCAGATAGAGATAAGATGTTCCAGATCGATTACTGAAATATTCTACCTAGAATGTTTCATTTCAATTATAGAAATCCTGCTTTTTTTCTTTTTAGGAAGTTTGCTTCAATATGTTCTCAGAAGGGTGCAAAAAAGCAGAGGTGGCAGGAGTAAGCATACAATTCTTTCATGTCAAAATACCTTACAATTCATAAATTTTTTTACTTTTCAAGAACTCGTAGTTCATTTTTCTATACTTATAAAAGGCAGTGTCTGCGTGCGTGTGTGCAATGTCCAGACGAATTTATCGGCTTTACAGCCTTTAAATTAGACACAGGTAGTCTTAATGGTGATTCAATGCACCTCGAAGCCCGAATTTTAAAATTTAAACTAGAAAATCTTTTATTTGATACTTTGTGTTAATTTGCACGATTTGATACTTTGTGTTAATTTGCCCTCGCTGTCGCTTCATCTTGCATTGCCACTACACTATTGACTGGAGGGAGAATACCTCACTTGGCTTTCAGGTTACCCTTAGATCTAGCTAATACGGAGACTCTTACATGTAACACATTTCTAGAAATTCAGGAAAGGCAAAGATTCTAAAATATTGTAAACTACTTGTCTAAGATGAATGAACAGATTTGAAGCTTTACTATGGTGTTGGTTGGAGACTTTCGACAGACACTTGCCGTGGAACCAGGGCGGATGAAATGCAGGCCTGTTTAAGATCTTCATACATATGGAATGGCATTCAGTAACTTGGACTAACAACAAACACGCGAATTAATCTCAATGGTGATCCCTTTGCCCACCAATTTGCAGATAATCTTCTTCAACTAGGAAATGGTGGCATTACTCAGGATAATCAAGATGGATGCATAGCGATGCAAAGCATTGGAAGGACTGTGAAAACTCAGCAAGAGCTGAAGGACGCAGTGTTTCCAAATGTGGCCGAGTACTTTATTAACCACTCATGGTTATTCCAATGAAGAATTCTTGCCCCAAGAAACGAAGATGTCAGCATCGTGAATAAGCAACTTTTACAAGAATTGCCTGGTAGTGTTCAAGTTTACAAATATATTGACACTACATGTGATATCAAAGATGCTGTTAACTACCCATCTGAGGTTCTGAACACATTGGAGCCTCCTGGAGTAACTTCACATAGATTAGGGCTAAAGATTGGGGCACCAATAATGCTTCTCATGAATCTTCATCCACCTTCACTTTGCAATGGAACAAGATTCTGTATTAAGAAACTGATGCAGAATATTATTGAAGCCACAATTATGGCTGGACATGGCGCAGGTGAGGAAGGTTTCATTCTTAGGTTCCCGATCATCCCTTCGGATTTCCCATTCCAGTTTAAACGCCTTCAATTCCCTGTTCGTTTATGTTTCGTCATGAGTATCAACAAAGCACAAGGACAATCCTTAAAAGTTGTAGGACGTGATCTTCTCAAGCCCTGTTTCACTCATGACCAACTGTATGTGGGTTCTTCAAGAGTTGGAAAAGCTGAAAATCTGTACATCCTAGCTCCAAATGGAAGAACAGCGAATATTGCGAATCCCGAAACTCCCGAAACATTTCAAGCAAGAAAGGATAACATCTGTGCTGTTAAATCTTAAAAAATATTTTTTTCTTTCAATGATTTCGACAGGAAGGAATGAGGCGATATGCCCGTGTCTTGTCGGGTGGTGGTGGGACTCATTCTTAAAATTTATTTTTCCCTCTTTGATGTTTTCAGGTTCCGATAAGGGGCATAATTATAATCATGTCACTGGCAACGCCGTGCGGGTGCTGTTAGTTATTTATAAAATCAACTTTATTTTTACTATACTTCATTTTTTTATTCTTAAGATCAACAGCTTTTTTTAAAATCATATAGATAAGAGTTGACCTAAAAAATTTATTATAGATAGTTCCTCTGCATTAAGCAATTAAAAAAGCTCAACATCCAAGAAAGGGTGAAATCTTAAAAAGTATTAATGTATTAATCGCGAAGAACAGTTTAAATAAGAAATAAAATGTTCTAACCAGCAGGAAAGTTTTAATGATTTAACAGAAAGAAGTAGGGAATTTTGTTTAAATGGTTCGTTAATGTATCTATTAGGGTGCATCAAAAGTATTTTAGCTTTTTGAATGTTTGCATATAAAAGTTAGAATTTATACTTGTACAGAGTTCTTTATTTTTTTTAAAGATAAGACATTGGGTGATACACTAGAGAGATTTTATCCATGTTGAAGTATCATTTCAAATTTGGCCTTAAAACCAATAAAGCTACCCACAGAATTCGTTGAGTTGAAAGGCACACCAAGATTAGACCGGCAGGTAATAACTAGTTCCAAAGCTTCAAAAAAGAGACACTTGTGTCGCTGACGCTTGAAATAAAACCCAGAAGTAGATGGCCAGAACCTGTGACTCTTGAGGAATTTATAGGTAACAACCGCTATATATATAGTAACAAAAGCTTACAAAAAATATCGGACATTCTAACGACGCTATATATCGAGAATCACATAACGCTGCAAAAAACGAGCGAGGAATATCAAAAAGTTCCTCATGAACTGATTACAAAACATGCGAATCATAGAGTGCAAGAATAAAAGTTAGTCTGGAAATTACTTCTAGAAAGAGCAAAGGATCTTCGGTTTTTCCTACGAATAGTAACTTGAAATAATTTAACAGGATATCTAAGAAACATCGATAAACTAGAAGCTTAGTTAGCTATCGGTCAAATAGCCGAACATGTTGCTAAGAAGGACGGTAGGAAAAAGTTTATGATCAATGTTTGATGGAATTTTGAGCATGCTTTTCACTTCGAGATCTTATTAGACGGTCAATTTGTCTTTTCCGCACTTTACAGTATGTTAAGTTTGTCTGTTGCTGTAATGGTATGTGATGTGCATTAAAAAGGAATTAGTACCTCGCATTAGTCAATCGAGGGAAGCACTTCTCCAACAGAGCAATACTATCACACAAATCTCGTGTGACCCAACACAAATTAGTGTAGCTTGATGAAATCGAATTTTTAGTACATCCAGCATATAGTCCGGACTTTGCTCTGACAAATTATTGCATGATTCGGTGGATTGCAACTTTCATGCGTGGTAGAATTTCATTTAGAAAAAGGGTATTTAGGCCTTCTTCGTTCAAATCATCAGAAAGGCTTCGCCAAGGATTCATATATTTGGCAGGATTATGACAAGGGATTATCGCTCATAAAGAACAAAACTTTATTTTTTTAATGTTATGTTGTTTTGTAAATATACTCAATAGATTATGATTACAGGTACTGCAAATACTTTTAATATATACCCTAATATATTTTCTTAAATATTATTTTAAACATTCGGTTGTGGAAGAAATTACCATACATTTTTCAATAAAAATGATGATAATAGTAATAATGCATTCGAACTGGCTTGAATAAATTTCATGTTATCTTGTACCAATAAAAATTTAGACAATGACGTAATTTTATTATGGAACTGTTTTGCTATACTGCAGAAATCGTTTGCATAAATTTTTAATTGCATCTTGTGCTTATATTCCAAATAAAATGATAAAGTTCAATGGCATCAAGCTTAAAGTTGTATGCGAAATCGATCCCTTTGACAGCTCATATCTAACAATCTATAAAAAAACCTTCTTTCTCCTCATTTGTTTTATGTTATCAGTTTGAGGAGTGTATTTCAAAATAATTGCACCCACTTATTTTTAGTTAGCACAACGCAAAAGCTTTTCTATGTTTTTAAAAAAATTATTTGTAATTAATAACAGTAATCTAATATTTGTAAACTATTAACTTTAGATTGTTAAATAAATCAACTAGAAACACAGTTTCGAAAATTTTAGTCGTGTTATCTTAATTTTAAAAAGAATTTTCACAAAGTCTTATCGCATATTTTACCACATTGATAATATAAATGGAAATATCAACATGACAGGAAGTATTTATTTCCTCGAAGATTTCAGTTGACAGGTACTCTGATATTCCACCAGCTTGATAGGGTATAGTAAGTTTTATTGGCACAAGGTCCAGTTTAGGACAAGATGTGCCAAACACAAGATTTACAAAGATCAAAGATACAATACTTTTTTAACGTAAAGATGATTCCACAATACAAATATGAAAACTATGCCAGAAAACATAGGCCAGTTATAAAAGGAATTAGGGTATATTTAAAATAATAAAATATCAGATACAACAAAAATGTCCATCGCATTTAGATAAACCAAATGTTTAGGGCGGGCTTTTTGTCTCGAATGTGGTCAACGGAACTGACCACACCATAAATCGTACAAGTGGAAGCTCGTTCTCCAACCAACAAATGTCTATTTTTGCAGATGTTACCTATCCTCCATTCAGAGGAACATTATGTTTGTCCATAGTGAAGAAACACTAAGTGAGGGTATTTTGTTCCAAATTCATCGCTTTGTTTTACTATTTAAAAAGAAACTTTTGAATGTTAATTTACAAAATCGTCTTTTCAGGTCATGCAATACGAGTCTTTTTTTTGTGGTATCATTCTTTTCAATTGACAATTAAATAAAGTCTAAATATGTAAAACGATTTTTTTTACAAACAACGAATATCAGTCGACTAATTTCTTATTTCCATGTTAAACTTAGCACATTGCCAAAATTATCTCAGAAATGAAAAACATATAAAAGTAAATGATTTTAAATAAAAATATAAAAATTAAGATTAAAATTTTAAATTTTTTCTAACATACTTGGATAGGCATCCTATGAAATTTTTATATCGTACATCCGGTTGTTTTGAAGGTAGACAGAATCTGAGCTCTACAAACATTTGTTTTTCAAAAGCGACAAGGGTAATGACTGAACTATCTTCAGCAAGGCGTGTAGCGATAGATATGACTTTACACATAACAGAAACGTTTCAAAGAGCAGACTGATGCCATTATTTATGTATCAGAAACTAGTTATTAATACATAAATAACTCGATGATATTCTATGAATATTTGTTTAATTAAAGTTCTTATTTCAGAAACTCATTGCTGACTATTTTGCTGGCCACTTTGACAATGGAAATTGTGATGCGAACGGTTAAGCTGACCATTAACCAGACAGAGAACTGTTCTATGAAGAAAGACTTCAGTGATCAGTTTTATTTTGAAAAGATTATATTGATCTGAAGAAGGATTTAAAATATGTATGACGAATACAAAGTTATCTGGATTTCTTGATTTAGTTTAATCTTCTGTAATTTATTATTTCCTTAACACGGAAATGGTATATGTCTTCAAAAGTTTGATGTATTATAAATAAAAATAAAACATTGAATACGTCTTTATTATTTTGTCAGGTTAACTCAGTTTTCATCCCAATTTTAATAGTAGAAACACGTGTGCGAATTACGTTAGGGGCATTCAGACTAAAAGTTTCAAGAAATTACTCGAAGATAAATCTAACCATAGGGGAAACTTGGAAATCTTGGCCCTAATTCGAGTTTTTTCTTATATTTCTCAATTCTTAAACTAAGCATCGTACAATTAATGCTTAGTTTTATAGGATAGAAACTCAATTCAACCTAAACTGATGTCTCGTATAAACTTTAAGCCAATGTGTTTAATGCAATTATTTTGGATCAAACCTCAAAGAGGAGAGAGAACTTTGACCCAGAGTGTAGGAATGTTTTATTCAATCAAAGGAAGTTTATCTCTATGGCTTGAAAACTATCTTTCGACATTTCAATACTGTTGCTTGAACACCACAGTTTAAATGCAAATGTAATAAGTCATATAGAACTTAGGAAATGTTGGAAATTTTATTTTTTTCTATAGGTAACCTTAATATAAATAAATGTCATTTAGGGTATGTTTGTATATAAGTTCCACATCTCCTCCTAAACCACTAAACTGATTTCAAACAAACTTTGTATACATATTATTTAAGATAAGGGGAAGATACCTATCAACTTTTCAAAGCGCGAAAATTAATTAAATAGTAAGTTAATTAGAAACTAACCAAAACCGTTTTACCGCTAAAAGTTTGCAGCAAATTATCCCCTTATAAATATTTTTAATACCATACTAAAGTTCAAAATTTTACTTTTTCAATGATAAAATCTTTTCTTCAATTTGTATGAATTTTTCAAAATTTAATAAATAATTGATTACATGCAGACGATTTTGAAATAACGCAAATTTATAGCTACTCCGTTGCTGGGCAATGGTTAGAGTTTGAACTAATTTACTTTTTTCCTGAATTTTTTGCTAACTTTTATAAATATATTTTATATAAGAAGAGAAAGATCACCGTCAACTTATAAAATATCCAAATCTAATTAAAAGTTCAGTTAATTGAGAATTAAGCAAAAATTTTGGCATTTTTGTGATATTTTTCGAAAATATGTACTAGTAGTTCTGTGAACATTAGACCTCTTCTCCCCCCTAAAAAAATAATAAAAATTCTAAGATTTTCTCTTCATCGCATTTTTTAAAAAGCTTAGCTTAAAATGTTGTTCACTGTGAAGACACAGCATTGTTTGTAGGGACACGGGGCATCATAATTTGAATCTCGAAGAGATAACTGGTGCACAAAAGTTCATCACAATTCTTAAGGCGCGGCACATTTGGACTTAATATGGATTTAATGGTCCGCAATCTGCTGAATTAGCAAAACATTTCTAGATCCTTTACTTCGCTTATCTTTAGGCGGCATATCGAAATATTTTGAAAAATATGGCAACAAAAAATCACAGAGAAAAATTCAATCCTTAAATTATTTTAAAAATTCGTCGAGAAAATTTCACTATTAAATAGGCATCAAATTAAAATGTTTTCTCCAACTCACTTCGTTAGAACTAAGAAAATGGAACTCAAAATAACTTGGCGATAGATATTACAATTTGGCAAAGAATATATATATATATAAGTGTAAAGCTGTCTATGCTATGGAGATCAGACGATTTATAAGGGAGGCGAAATAATTTTGGCGAGATCACATTTCTTGGCGATAAGCGTCTCATAATTCCATTTAGGCTTAACTGTTACAAGAGAATTTTTAAAGTCCTTTAAATTGGCTACTGCGCCATATAATGTATAAAAGAAATGTTTTAGATGGTGAGTGAATTTAAAAATAAATTTAGAACTAAAAGAAAGCCAAAGATTATAAAAATATATGACATTTATTTAATGAGATGCAGTTAACTATTGATAGCTATAAGCGAACTGTGATTATTTACAATTCTGATGACATAATCTTAATGTTCGGTTGCCACTCACTCTTTTATTATCAATTAATATAATAATTATATATAAATAAAATAATTATTTTATTACCGAATTAAAATAATAAGAAATAAAACGTATACATCGTTTTCTATTGCTTCAAGAAATATTTCTGTCAAATTTGAAGGAAATTATTGAACCACGAAATTGGTCGTAATCGTGTAACAATCAAATTTACGGACAGACAATTGCAAAATGCTGGAGATAAAACGTAGACCTCGCTTCGCTCGGTCAATTATCTCACAAAAACTATTTTTACACCATATTAAAAGTTTAAAAAATTAGATTTTCATGACACAATTTTCATTTCCCTTCAATTCGTTGCCCTCATTTTAATAATTGTTCAAAAATTAAATTGTGTATAAAATTCACAATTTTTAACTTTTTTTTCACATTGGTGTAGAACAAGAATACATAAGAACTCTTGCTAGATCACATTAGTAGAATTCTGAATGGGGAATAATTTCATGATTTTTTGAATTCATATTTATTTTACCGCTTTTTCTTAATGAAAACTTAACTATCTAATTAATTGCCCCAAAACATTCGTTAAAATTTTTCTTATACTGCAAGATTTATGAAGAAAATTCGAAGTACCTATACAACAAATATTAATAACTTATGTAGAAAATTATATATCGGCGGTTTTTAAAAATTACCTGGTTCAATTGATATTCTCATTTAAATTTTTTTAATGTTTCAGACGATAAACGAATTTTGGGTATTATAATTTTCTATACAAAAGTAGTTTTTACATCAAATATATTAGTTATGAAAGAATTTTAATCCCGAGCAATGCCTGGCTTAACACCTAGTTATTAATAAATTCTAAAGAGTACACTGAAAAAGGTAACACCTATGACAACTAATTCAGACAATCAAAAATCGCCTAAAATTAGGATAAAACTACACAATACTTGCGTTAGCAGTACACCTGACTTCAAGTTTGTAACGCAAATAATAGAAAGTTAAAGGTGAGAAGAACGTTAATCACAGATTACTCCAGAAAGTTAGATACATGGAAATTACCTATTTCAATGTGTGAAAAAAATTTTACATGTTTTAAATCTTTTACCTAGTTACTTATAACAATAAAAAATGGTCAAAAAATGTCATCAACAACAAAAAAAATTTTAAAAGTGAATACTTATGACAACTGATACGCAAAATCAAAAAACCCCTACAAATTAGGATAAAACTACATAATACTTATGTTAGCAATCTACCTGGCTTCAAGTTTGCAAAGCAAATAATTATAAGTTAAAGGTGAAAAGAACGTAAATCACTGATTACTGCAGAAAGTTAGATATATAGGAATGACATACTTCAAATGTGTGCAAAACATTTTACATATTTTATGTCTTTTCACCTATTTACTTATAACAATAATAACAACATAAAATTATCAAAAAACAGATTTCTAAAAATAAAGTCCAGCATCACATTCCCTTTAGAATTGAATTGCTTGTAAAAGTTATAAAAAATTTGCAAAGTCTTCCAGCTAGATTAATCCATTCTAGGAGTAGAGATTAAAATTTTTAAGCGTTAACTATTTAGAGTGTCGGATACTAAACTCCAATATTATAGACTTTGTTTCGTGAATATTTTTATTGGGGCGATCGAGATTAAATTCAGAAAATAGAAATTCTGTTTAATCCTCGAGAAATCTGCAAAAATAAGGCCCCATTATATGCATAAATAATGTTCTTAGAAACAGGAAGAGGAGTCTTAGCGAAAACTGTTCGACTTGTTTTTCATAATGCAGGTTTTCAAGGTCGTACTCCAATATAGAAGGCATTCATTAGTTATGCCAATATAAAAAAAATAGATTTTCTTTCACAAAAATACAAATTTCAAAGCCGGAATCTTCCCAGAAAACTATTATTTTCTCCAATTGAAGTTGTCTTAATTTTTACTGGAGCGATGAACAATATAATGTGCTGTGAAATATTGGAAATAATTGGATCCGTGAAACAAAATGAAGAAGATTGAGCACGTGCGTGTGTGGGGAGAATTCTTTCTAATCGGCGATGTATGGCAGTACGAGAAGTGGAAAAAATTATTTTTATTATGACATTCTGCGTAGACTGATGCATTTCGGCATTTTAAATATTAACTTGCAAAAAAGTGGCTCTAAACTTGTTTTTTGATCAAACTTCGTCTACCACGAAGACAATGACCCGAAACATAAGGCTAAGATTCTCAACCTACTTGTGTTTTCCCACTAAAAACGAGAGCAACTCACCCCAACTCAATCTCCAGACCTAAATGTCTCAGAAAATGTTTCGTCTTAATTAGAGAAGTTCGTCCATGAATATGATGGATTCACCTAAATAAAGAGCATCCTTGTAAGGTTTTAAGAGAAAAAAATGCAAACCGCGATCCATACGGAAGGATTGGAATTCGGGATAACTTTTTTATTCTAACAAAATTAATTAAAGCATATACTCGATTTTATGACAATGATTTTCATCTAAGTGTCATATTTATCCATTCTTAGAAAGAAATTTAATTTAATCACATACTGTTTTCTTCACGCGTTGAAAGGGGATGTGCGAGAGTGTCAGCCGTAAAAACACGATTTACTTGAAGCGAAATTTATGCATTTTATAATAAAACATAATTTACACGTTAGGTTTTGGGAATGATTGCATATTCAGGTAAAACAGTTTGGTATTTGGAGCAAAAGAAAGCTAAATCTAATCGTTGCGCTTACGTGTGTCATAACCATTATTATGTGGGCACTAAAATAGGTGAGCTGTATCTCTTTACAGCATTAATCTGTAGAAAAGTAACTTAATTTGAATGATTTTATACAAGGCTGGATTTGCACATTTCTACGCCCTAGGTCAAAGCATATTCTGCGCCCTCCTCTCAAAAAATATATAATTTTCAATTTCATTTACAGCAGTTTATTTTTGAAACATATAAGTTTTTAATACAATCTTTTGGTACTTTTCCGTTAGCCGGGCGCAAATGTCGCCGAGTGAACCAAACGCGAGCCAAGTCGCCAAGCGAAGCGATTTTCCGTCAGCCGGGCGCAAATGTCGCCAAGAGAATGGTTATAAGAAATTTGGCGGTATTCTACATTATTTGGCGATTTTTCGCTTGCGCCCGGCTAAGGGAAAAGTACCCAATCTTTGTAATCTTCGAAACACATTAACATTTTTAATTCAGAATTACACTACTTATGAAATAACATAACATGAACACCTACAAAAATATTACCTCGTATTTCTTGAAATCGTCTGAATTATCTACTCGAACTTCTTCGTTAGCGCTTTTATTCGTGAATAAGCTTGAAGGGTCACTGAAGTGGACAAATCTTATTAAATCGATTTCAATGCAAAAAAAGCAAGGACAAGTCATGATGAATCTAAAGAAGACAAAAAATGTATCGTTCAGTATATTTAATGTAGCGAATGTAAATTTTAAAAATATTTTATTCTGCCTTTACAAAATAATACGGAAAAATTTCTAAATATTTGGTTTTCATTTCTTCTGTCTATGCGCCTCCGAACAGATGCACCCAAGGCAATATCCTAGGTTGGGCCTATGGAAATCTGTCCCTGATTTTATATCAATAATTAACTTTTATTTCATGAGGTATATTTACCCTGCTAAAAATTTCTACAAAAATTTAATTTTATTCTAATTTAAATTGCGTTTTTTATTTTGACTAAATTATTTTGAGCTTCAGTCTGTTTAAAGCATTAACATATTTTGATATTATTTTTCAATTTTTGTAAAAGGAAAGTTATTCAACTAAAATAATTTAATATTTCTTTCAAATAAATCTTATAATTAAGGCAATCTTATTGCCATTCTAGTTATTTTGTTTTTATATTTGTTTCCAGAAAAATTCTGAACATCTTTATACTATTCAATAATAGCAATTACTTTTAACAAAATACCAAAATTAACCCTCTGAGCGTTTCACACGTATTTCTACGTCGACCTTGGACTATCCCATAAGCGGATAACACGCATTTCAACGTGTGGTCAGAGACACGCCGAAAGCGGTCAGCCCGGAAATATACGTCTCTTGTGAACTGTCTCTAAAGCGCGATGAACACATTTTCCCGAATTTCTTCCCACTTCCGTGGTTTGACATTTTGATTGATTAGCTGGGTAGGGTAGCGGTCGACACAATGAGTGCTGATAAGAATGTACTTACTGCAAATTAGAGATACCACCGGATCCAAGACCCCACACCCCCTTTCGCTTCGGGCATTTTAACGCTATCTGCATTGAGGTCTTCTTTCAAAAAGAAGGTCAGTTTTGGATTTTTTTTCTAGTTGTGTGTGTCCGAATTTGGATTCTGTATAAGTTCGGTTTAATATTTGTCAGCCTGGATTGAAATTGTATTATGTTTCAAGTGTTTTCCCTGTAATACACTTATGTTATATAAGATTTTATTTCAATGAATCAATGTTTTAATCGAATTGTTAAGTAAAATAGATTTTGTGGTCCCATCTCTTTCAATACAACATTCAAGCATAGAAAAATTTGAGAAGCCGGGGGTGATAAGAAAAGAGGGGGTTGTTTATTTCGTTATATAGCATTGAATTGAAAAAAATAATTTTAAGGTTTAGGTGTGATTTTTTAAAACTATAACAGTTTTTTTTTTCTAGATTAGTTTTCTATATTACTCTACTTAGAATTTCTTTTAAATTCATCAAAATGAAATAAATTCCGAAAAATAACAATTATTTTTTCAAATAATTATTATTCAATTTATTTTTTGTTCACTTTGAACAAACATTGAAACAAATGTTAAAGAAAAGGGATGAAAATTTTATTTTTTATGTTTTAAAATATTGTTTTTTTGTTAGAGAAAATTTTGGTTTAGATAGGTTTAGATTTGGTTTAGATAAATGTTTTGATAAACTTAGATAAATGAAATTTGGTATGTGGTCTTTTAACCCTAATTGTCCAATTTTCATTTCAATCGGGTGAAAATTCTTTAATGCCCCTGAAACTCAATATGCCATTACATATCGATAAACAATTATAAATAAAGAATTAAGTTTAATTTTGAAAAATTCGCGACTGGATGCTCTAGTACCTGGACAATAGTATCAAAGTTTCAAATTTCAGGTGAATTAAATTTCCGTTTATTATAATAGAAGATAATCTCTTGCGTACTAAATAAAGGTTATATGAATAAGCTATTTCTTCCGACATTTAGTGCATTGGTTTTCTAAATGCAATCTTTAGTTTGAGGATTATTAATTCGCCCTCTTAAAAAGCATATATAACTAGTTTCAGAACAAAAGGCTTGAAGTATATTGCTTTATTTAAAACATTATTCAGGGGTTAAGAAGGTTATTTATAATCCTTCATGTGTATTAATTATTACTGGCTATTTTGGAATATAGATTATTATGTGACTATCTATATAATAAATTTTTATGTGCATACAAAACGGATTACGCCAGTTAAGCTCCGTTTCTATTTGTGATCGGCTCTTTTTTTTTACTTTTTGCTGAATACTAAATCAAGAAACAATATGAAAAGTTTTATAGTGCCATCAGAGATTAGTAAAATATATATAAATGGCATTGTAGTTGAACCTTAAAATTAAGGAAATAATTTTTACATTCCTAGACTAATATGCTGACGTGTAGACTGAAAATAAATTGAAATCAAGAATATAAAAAAGACAACTAATAATATGAAGTACAGCCAATATTTAAAATACAACTATTAATAAACATCAAATAAATTGAAGTCACAGAGACATCTAAAGAATATCAACTTTCATGCAACTTCAATGATGTTCATATTTTTAGAAACTCACGACATGAAAAATAAGTAATATAGCCTTCAATTTTTTGGCCCAACGGTCTGGCATTTGTCTAGTCTAACGGTGTTTATTTTTGTCATGGACACGGGCAATATGCAGAAAGAGGGCTCTCGAAGACATGAAGTGTAATTTTGTCACACGACAGGTGTTATCTCCGAAAGCAGTAAAACCTAGTTTGAATAGATTAAAAGCTGAATAGAGCGGATTCTTGCGGTTAGTGCGCCCCTCCAAGGGGGTTGCAGACTGTCCACAGCTCAGAGGGGGGAAGAGACTTGATCTGCTGCGCTTTTGGGAAAATCTTCTGTTGGGAGGAAGACACTTTCAAAATAGATAAAGGTTCTACAGCCGCTCGCTTTTCGAATCGCTTGAGAAAGAAGACCGAACCACTCAGAGGGTTAAACAAACTTTGCTTTATACGACATTTTCATTTCCGAGTACTATGAACGTAGGATAAACATTTGTTTCACGGTGCAGAACAAGAATCTGAGAATTTCTAATGATTTTTTTCAATGAGCAACCACTGATTTTGAGTTTCCGTTTAGAAATAGAAATTTTGTAGAGCTATTTCACGGCCTATCTTCAGAAGTTAGTAATAAGCGCTTTCAAAAAATTAATTCTACGAAATTGAAGAAAACAAATTATTGTGAGCAATAAATATCGACATAAATACATATTAAAAATAAAATAAATTAAGTTAACTTTCATTCGCGTCAAGATTGTGTTTGTTTCTGAGTAAAAAATTCAATTACTCTCAGAACAATGTTTTAATTCTTATAATTTTGTCACAGAATAAAGTTTCTAAATTAAACTTCTTGCATACAATGATATTATTAGAGTGGATTTTTAAAGAAAGAAGCTACAAATATTTCGCGATTTCTTTTTTAGAAGGTATTGTAATGATCATTTTGAAATATTTTAGTTATATAAAAAATTACTAAAATAGTATTCATTTGCTACAAAATGCTGCTTGAATTTGCTGAAAAGGGATTTTAATATCAAAAGTATTTCTTAAGAAACTTCAAAACTAAGACTGTTACTATGTTAAAAATCTGAATATATAAATATGCTGTTTCTGAAGATATGGATAATAGTTCATAATTTCATAATTACATTAAAGACTGAAATTTTTTATCACATCTTGGAAATGAATAGATCTAGAGCAAATGTTCCCAATCTTTATTTCCTTTCTACCCACTGATAGGTCATTTTATTTTTTAGTTCCCCATATCCTCTCCATCCGGAACCATTAGTACGCACAATTAAGCAATTACTAATAATTTTAAGAGCTTACGTTAGATTTTAGACGCAAACATTTCGAATTAACGTATTATTAGGATTGTTTTGACATTTACATTTCATTTCTATTTTTTTAATAAGAGTAACATTTCAACACGAACACAAATGGAATCAGCATTGAAATAATTTCGCATTAACTTATAATGAAAGCTAATAATTATTCATTGTGATAATCATCTATTCAAATAGAAGACAATTTCAATGTAATCCTTGAGATAATTTAACGGATCTTAGTTTTATAAAATCAGGTTCAAATGAAGACAAATATAATCTCATATCAGGAGCAACGCCAAGCTAAGCTAACAACGATATCTATTCTTAATATCCATAAGAATAGTGTGTTTTTTGAACAAATTCTGTGTTCGTTCATGGTATTTGTCGTGCGCCTTTTACTCCTGAAATATCACTACAAGCATTCCTCAGAGTCATCTCCTACAAAACATACACACAACGTCCTCTCGCCTCCCTCGCAATTGTTTTTCCCTCTCTTTTGGCCGTGGGGCTGGAACAGTTAAGTAGTGGTCAGTGGCCTGACAGTATTAAAGATTGTATTACTTAACACTGAGTTCTTGGTACTTTTCTTTCTCTGCTGTCCAAAAGCCTTTCGGATTACCAGATTTTTCACTTTTTGCATGCAAAAGAGGAAACAAAATTCTGCTATTTTTCATTTCAATCCTTTTTGTTTTGTATTTTCTGCCATCATTAACACCACTCCCATGTTCCTCTAACTTGTCCTTCGCGTACCCGGGAGTACCCCCAAAGGTACCACAGGGCGGTAACCTCTGACCTACAGGGTTGAAATTTGATATTCATTTTGCATAAATTTTGATGCAGGTTTGAAATTTGGGCACTTAAATGGATGTTGTCCTTGAATTTTTTTGAATTTAATGCATATTGGAATATGTAAGCTATACTTTTAAAAAATGTCAATCTAATAAATTTTTAGAGCACCTTACATCTTTTCAAATTGCACTTTATGTATATGTGTACAGGGAAAGTGGAAGAAAACATCTTCTTAGTTGTTTGCTTTTCTCCAAGTGACAGTTCTTTCTTGTTTTCAAAGGAAAAATTGGACTAGAGCAACTCTAGTCATTCTTATAAGCTCTCACATTGTTATGGAACGAAATACAAATAAACATTCTAATGCTTCAGAATGATTCCAAATAAGCAGATGAGTATAATATGTGTCTGCCCATATTGATGTCTAACTAACGCTGTGTAAATCATTAATAAATAAAATTTCTAAATAGATGGAAGAATGTATGTAATATTACAGAAAGATACGTGATAAAATTTCAGCAAAACTTACTGAAATCACATAGGAGATGAAAATAGCAGTCATCTATTTCTTCATTGATAAGACCTCTTGGTGAGACGCAATCTCCATATGTAAAATACAGAAATAACAGAGATGTATTTCAGCGCATTATGCTCATTTTTAACTTCTTTTAACTCTCAATTCTTTATTTTGGTGTCTCTTTTACAGCAGTTTAAATTAGTTTTCGAACAATGGAACTATACTTGCTTTGTTAGCCACATCATTCATGGTAAGGTAAAACGATTCTAGCTATCACGAGAAAAAGGGTAAATATCATTCATCCGAAATCTTTTTATCTTTATTGAAGAAAATATTTAAATAGGAAAGAATAACCTTATATATCATGAATGCGTGTGTGGGATGCACAATGCACATGCATGATTAAAAAAGGCCTTTAAGAGGAAAATATACTATATTCAAAGCCTTTCATTCAAATTGAATTGAAATTATACGCTTGAAAATACGTGTTATGCAGGAATAGTTTGGCGAATTGTTAGCAGCCTGTTTTTGTAGCAGAAATTATGAATACATTTACCGTTTCCCAATTTTAAATACGAAACAGTTCAATTTATGAGAAGACAAGAAGTCTTCAACAGATAATTTACAAATTTAGTTATAGTTGCAAATTAATCGCCGTTAGTCGTTGTCTAACACAAGTTCTTCTCTTTCTTGAAATTGAAGTTTATTATTATAATAAAAATCTCAACTGAGTTGAAAGAACTAATTTTTCCAAGTTGGGTTGAAGTAACTTTTCATAATCTCAACTAGTTTTCTCTCTCAGTATATTTAGATACATAAGATCAATGTACATAAGGAATATTTTACTTGAAACAATCGAATATAATATTGGTAGGGATAAAAAGAAAAAGGAGAAAATGATATTTAGTCAGAAGAACATAGTCGATTAAGTTTCCTTCGATTTCATTAAAAGGCATAGAGGTAAAATTACTTTCGCTTTTTCGAACCCCAACTGATGTGGTGTGGAAGTTTAGTTAGGGGTTGTCGGCTCTTAAGACCATCCTCGAAATCTGACGACGGTTCAAAATTACGGGGCATATTCCAAAATAGCACGCATGCTGCCTCAACATTACATTTATACAACTTAACTGAAACTCAAGTCGCAAACTCAAAACATCTAACAGAATTTGTGATTTTTAAAAATTTCTTTAAAGGTTTGTTATGAAAACTTATTGTGAATACTTATATTTATTTATTATAGATGCACAGATAATTTGTTTTTTAATTTTCATGCCAACGGGAAAAAACACCTGTATCTTCTTGCATGTGGTGGAATTGTCACGGTACTTCACTATACCACGGAGTGTATTTACACAGTGTCTTGACATATGAGGAAGCCAGCGCCAAACTTTGAACAAGAATGGCTCCAATAACCTCGTCTCCAGGCATAAAATTCGTGGGATTATCAAATTCTTGACCGAAAACAGATATTTTCCGGCCTCCCTAGACTTCAACTTTCCAGTGAGCTGAACTAAAAGACTCAATTATCGGACTTTCCACCCCCCCCCCCTTTAGAAAAGAAAGGAATAACAACATATAAAGAAAAGAAACTACGAACTAATAGTGTAACAGTGAAAATGCCTGTGTACATAGTGTAAATATTTCTTTCTTTTCGTTTATTTTGTTTTACTTTTTCTTAAATAAAATTCCCGTGTCTTGCCCATCAAACCGTTCAGTGACCGGTCTGGTCACGGGTACGAGGGTAAGAGACGGCGTTCTGTTCTGTATCTTTTTGCGTACAAATGAAAACGATGTTCAACGTGCAAACGCAAGCATTTACAAGTATTATTTCAACTTTCCTTCATATGATGATTCAAAAATGGACATTGAATCAGAAGGAGAAATTCTGACTATGACGAGTATCTCTTAACTAAATTTCTTAGAGACATTATGATTTTAAGAAATATACTTAGTCAAATAAGGGTGGTTAATTCCATTAATCGAGAGTTGAATATTTTCATTGCAAATAGAGCCATGAAATATCATTGGCCTATTGTAGGATTTGGAGAATGGAAACAGCGAATTTTAATGAAGACCAAAAATAGAATATATAATAATCAAAACAAAATTATTAATAGAGGTATTTTCTTCAACAAACATCTTAAAAAAGAAATTGATTATATAAAAGTAAATTTATAGTTACCACAATTGACAAAGCATTGAATAATTTTTGCATAATGTGCAAATAACACTTTAAGGAAATTATTCGTCATGAATATAATTGAAATAAAACATATCAATTAATTAAATTTGTCAAAAAAGAACTGGATAAGAGAATAATAGCACTTGCTAAAAAAACTAAAATAAAAACCAGTAATTTAAATTATCCTTACCTTTTCCCTACTATTAAATTTCATAAAAATCCATTAAAATTCAGATTTGTTACTTGTAGCACTGGCAGTTACAATTATCATTTTGGTAAATTTTTCTTTAAAATTCTAAAAATTATTCTTAATAAAATCAAAGAAGATGAAAACTTCATAAATTGATAGTAATGCTAAAATTTTGAATTTTCTTAAAGAAAATAAAATATATAACATTAATATATTTGATTTTGAAAATCTTTTTACTAGCCTCCCACATAATAAATTAATTGAAATCTGCTCAAATGTTTATGATCTATACCTTAATACTGATGTATTAGATAAAAATAAATGGTTAGAAATTTGCAGACTTAATATTTGTGAAAATTATCTCTTTAATGGAATTAACTATTATAAGCAGTTTTTAAGAATTCTTATGGGTTGTTGTTTTTCTAGTGCATTGGTTAATATATTTCTTCACTCATTTGAGAGAGAACTAATTAAAAATGAACTTATTTTTGGTTATCGTTACATTGATGACCTTTTAGTGTTTAATTATAGCAATATTAACTCCATATATAATTGATATCCAGAAGAGCTTAAATTAAACAAAAGTAATGATGAATTGAACAAATGCAATTTTTTGGATCTGGAAATTGAAATATTAAATTCAAGAGTCTCTACTGGCATTTACGATAAAAGAAAAGAATTTAATTTTAAGGCTACAACACTTTGTAATTTTCAAACAAATCTTTACTATAAAATTATTAGAAATTCCATTTTTCTCAAATTAATAGAATAAAAAACATTTGTAATAACCATTCAACTTTTGTTAAAGCTTTAGATAATTTAAAGAATAATTTAAAAGAAAACGGTTACCAAAATAATTTGTTTAACGCCTATAACTTTTTAAAAAAGTTTGAAGAGCTTCTTTTCTTCTGGTAATTGGTTTGAGTTTTTTACATAGATGGAGCTAGGTATGCTAGCACCCAGAATATTTTCTCCCTTTGTTCTCGTATGCTTTTCGTTGGCGTCATTTCTTGCTTCTATTTTCGGCAGAGGGTAAATATTTTACATTCCCTAGTATCTATTGGATTTGTTTATAAAGGACTTTATTATGTTTTTTTCTTTTCCCAAAGGGATTATTTCCTATTTTTCAGTTAATGGATAAATTCAGGCCACAAAGGGTCTAGTTTTGACTACGTAGTCTTGCCTGTGACAGAAAATTTATCCATATTAGAACTTCGATGGCGTGTGGTCTTTGATAAAGTGCGCCACTCGAGTTCTATTCCATTTTGATTGTATTTTCTTTCATTTCCTAATTGTTTTCTTTTATGTGCTTTAATTATTTTAATTTAAAAAAAATTTTGTTGTAATTCTATAGTGATTTGTTGGTTAATTGTAGGACAATTTTGTCGATGCAATCACTGGATGCTGCTGCGTTGGGCAAGCAAAAAGGTGTATTGTTATCGCTATTGTGTGTTTACTTCTTCTGTATATTTTCTTTTTCTTTTTTTGTTTTCTATTATTTGATAACGACAAAATATACCTGTATTCTAAATAATAGTTTTTTTGTAAGAACTTTAACTCTTAGACGACCAACGGGATACATATGTCACATGTGTAGAGTAAAAACGGTAGTCTAATGGTTAAATAATCTTTAAAATAATTTTTCTGCTTATTTTGTAGCATTTCGTCTGAGTTAAACTGAAATTAAAACAATATTTAGGATTAATGAAGTTACATTCATTTTAAACTTTGTGCTTCCTTTTAGAAATTTGTTTAAAAATCTGTTGATATAATACTGTCTTTGATTTTTAGCGTTCCTTTTTATCTTTTCTTTTTTAGTTTTTTTACAGATTAATCTGTTATGAATAGAACCGTGGTGACCTATTGGTAAGTTCTCGCTTTTGCTTCGATGGTCAAGCATCCTCCCATTGATGAGGAAGCATGAAGAGGGTATGATGGCTCTGCTATCGCCCATGTCATCTGACCAAAGTTTAGCATCACGAAGCTCGTAACAAATTAGGCCCCGTGTTTCTTCAAAATGGGATTTCGAACTATTTAGCTTTAACTCATGAACCTGTAAATTGATTATTAGAAAATATGTCATAGAAGAAAATGATTTTACATCTATTTCATTTTCAAGAATATACGACGTTTTTAAAGTTCCTATAGGATTTTCTTCAATTGAATGCCTTAATACTAACATTTAATTTGTTTTGATTTTCTTTATTTTTACCACGGCAAAATATAAAAAGCAAATAAAATTCTTGGTAGAATTCCTTCGCAATTCTTCGAACTCCGAAAAGAATAGGTTATGTAGAAATTTATTACATCGATATAATTTATTTATAAATTATTTAATAATTTATAAATAATTTATTATTTATAATTATTTTAATATAATTATTTTAATATATTCTTCATAATTTATTTAATATAATTGTTTGTAAATTATTAATAATTAATAATTTACAAATTATTATTGATAATTAACAAATATTAATTTAATCAAATCTATTAATTTCATTTTATCAAGAATTCACTAACGAAAAGATTTTTGAAATAATTTTGTGTTTAGAACAAAAAAATTATTTTGTTCCGCATCGATTGCCGTCATTCAAATCAAGCAACCCCTTCCACCACCAAAGAAACTTATCTGCAAACTTGCAACATGCATGAAAAAACATCTGCAAACATGGCAATCTAATCGACAAGACGCGGCATTTCTCTTACCGTAAACACAACATTTCTTCTCCTCTACCACCCGAAGTTATAGTGATTTGTCGTTCATTCAGGACCCATCTCGTTCAGTCCGGATCCGAGCGAACCCGTTCCAACTGTCGGATCCGGGTCCCACCGGTAGGACCCGGATCCAGTCGTTCCTTTTGCGGACCCGGATTCGTGGATCCGTTCCGGAGTGTTACTTAACTACACTTAACTATTTTGTTATGTATTTGTATTTGTTGTGTATTTTATTATGTTTGTTATGTATTTGTTAAGTATTTGTTTGTGTTACACATACAAATACTTAATAAGAAGCTCCTCAGCAAGTGAAATTTCCACTTACAAAAAGCTAAAAAAATTACACACACACATTTTACCACAGCATACCCCCGAACTCGGAGCCTAAATGGCTCCGTGTCGGTTGGATAGATATACCTGAAACTTTATTGAAGAGCGTAAAGGGTCTATTCTGGCACCCCTGGTTGGGTTGGGAGACGTCACTTTTTC
>BGPR01009023.1:0-12875 GCA_013235015.1 Araneus ventricosus
TTACTTAAGAAATATTGTCGTGGTAAGAGTTCTGTAATAGCTATTAAACGTTGCTCCATCATTTAAAAATGGAATTTTTTTATATTTTAAAATATGATTTGTTAATATTGCCTGACATTATAAGCATAATAATATAATAAATTATGATGAAATCAATAAAAAAAATACACACTATTCTATTTGTCTACTAAAGTAAGTACTTTATCGCATTTAGAGTCAAGATTCTATGAAAGGTCGTCTAAGGGTGGCCTCTTGAGCACGGTATTCAAGAGGTTTCAGTTTACTCAACTTCTCCAAAGTTTCCTTTCGCATTTAACTGTTTAAAAATGAGAAAAAGTACTTACTAATGGAATCATTTTCGTAATTTCCTGCCAAATTTCTCTAGAGTTCGGTGTTACTTAAGTTCTTGGAAGCATGAACGGAATTCGTTGAATGCGAGCTTTGTTCGAAGCATTATATACACCCAATGCATGTGCCTGTAACATTATGAGCTTGTTTTTGTATTGTGCGATACACAATGCGTTTCAGTAAAATAAAAACTAAATTAAAATATTTAAAAACATTGCGAAACGTAATATTTTTGTCAATTGTCTCATTTTAGCAGAGTAGAAACAGAATGGCATTCGCAAAAGCTGAGTGAGCCGAAAAGTGGTCAAATGTGAAATAGGATGAGATCAAATGAAGCCTGTCCTGTTTACAAATCTCGTTCGGGAAGTTTCTCTTTCACGACTTGCTTTGTAAGTAAATTTTGATTGATTAAAAAGGTCTCGATTTCAGGAAAGCACGAAAAGCACAATTTTATTAAATGGTTTGATTTAATCGCTATGTGTTTTAATTTTTAGTTCAGAGAAATTTTTAGAAAATGTCTCTTGAGTATATGAAAATTAAATGCATTATGTGTTGAATGAGTGGTGATGAAATTTTTTTTTCCACATACAAGAACTGTAGAATCGGAATTTTTTTGTATCTTTTAACTGAGTGTACAAAGTAGAACTATTTTTTTATTAGAAATCATGTGTTACCAAAGTAATATTACTATATATCATTGCAATTAACATTGCAGAAGAAGTCACATATCTTATACAAAACTTTAGAAAAATTTTTTCCGGTATCTTTTAACTTGAGCTCTGACGTTAACCCCGTTTTTTGTTAGAAATTATGTGTTTTCAAAGTAATATCCAATATATCATTACAATTAATATTTCACAGGAAATCAGAACTCTTTGAAGAGGATTTTTTCAGTATGTTTTAACTAGGGCGATAACGTATACGCATTATTTTTAAATCAAAAATCGTATACCTTTAAATTAATATTCCATTATATCTAAAAACTAATTTTCCATAAGAAATCCCTCTCTTGCATAGCATTTAAGCAGTTTTTTCTTGAGTATTTTTACTTGGGTATACACATTTAACTTCTTTCTTTTACAACATATATTTTTAGAATACATTTTTAGTGAAATTTACAAACCATTAAATTTTGCATTTGGCTAAAAAATATAAAATAAGAATTATTTATGTCAAGATAATTTTTAAAAAATTGTCTTGAATTGTCTTTTGTTGTTATATAAAACATATATTTTTCTCAGTATGTTAGAATTTATTACCTACGTATTAATCATTTGATGCTATGATAAAATTAGCAATAAAATACGGAAAACAATTTCCGTCGTTTATTTTTTTATGCCTTTTTCTCTTCATACAACAATTTAGTTTACAAAAGTTTACACTGAAATATACAGAAGCCGATGTAATATGAATCTGAATCTGCTAATTCATCACGATTTTATGTTATTCTAGTTAGTGTGGAATCTCCAAACTGGCTTTTCACAAAATATATCAATGTTTGTGAAAAAAAAGCAGTCAAAATTGTTGTGTAGATGAGGAATTCTGAAATACGTAGTGTAATGTACCTTTTATATCACAATTTTTATCAGTGATTTTCATATTAGGATCCATATTGTTATTTACTAGCTGCCTTCGGCGACGGTCTTGTTCGCCGGGAATATAATTTCAATTGGCCTTGCACCTGTTCTGTTCATTGTCTACATAAACGTCCTTAATGGAGACAAATAACTGACCATGTCATGTAACTCTAATTGCAAGTTGTCAGCGCCATATTCACTTTCTTATTCCTCTTGCAAAATGTGCATTTGATTTTAACATTAAAACGGCGCAACACATTTTATGGCTTAACTTAACCATTCAACTTAATGGATATATTTCTTCATTTACCTAATATCTCAGAGAGCTTGGTTTACAGATTCCACAAAAATTTTGATGAAATAAATATGAAAGAAAAATGTATTAGGATATTACATAAGCTTTCAACAATGAAAGAGAAACACACAATTAAATATTTGTTTAAACAATGAAAACGGTTTGAATTGTGTTGCAACAATGAAAAGTATAGTTATAAATTATGATAAACATATTTTTAAAAGTTTATTAAATTAGAAAAAAATTGTACGGCAGCTTAATTGATATCATTGAAAATGTAATTTTTTGCACTTTCAGATGGTGTAAAAATGATTTTTGTGCTGTAATATTTTCAGAAGTTAATAAGGAAAAACGCCAAAATTTCTCTTGGTTTTTAATTAATTAAAATTTTTAAAAAAAACCCTGCTCCGAGATGCACATTCCCACCCGCCAAAGAATGTTCGTGCCAAATTTCATAGCTCTAGGTCTAGTCTGCAAGGTATAAACATTCTTCCATTTCAATACTATTTTAGTTTCTTTCAAAACTTAGAACAGTACATAGTCGCCTTGGAAAACATGTGCATATTTATTTTTCGGTCTAGTAAAGGCAGAGAAACTTAATTCTGATACTAGAAAGCACGATTCAAACTCAAAATATAATAAAAAGATATTTCAAAGAAACAGTATCTCATTAGAAATAGACGTGCTGATGATTTCCGACACGTTTTCTAGATATTTAGCAGATGTTCTACATGAGAAACATTTATTTTCAAATTGTGCAATATTTTATTATTTTCTCGTATATGAAGCATATAAAGAGGAAGTATTGCAATCGTATAAAAATTCGACATCGAGATTTTGACGAATTTTCACGTTTCAAACTTCCCTGACACTGAAAAACATATTTTTAGAATAATGTCTGCAGGTTTGCATCAAATTTGGTATGCAAACTTTGCATCAACATTTAGATTTCTATCAAATTTTGATGAAATTCGTTAATAAAAAATCTATCTGCTTGTCCGTTCGTGTGCATAAAATTGCTATGAGTTAGACTGATAAAATTTGGCTCGTGATTTTATAATTGTAGATCTGCATCAAGTGTTCGACCAAATCCTTAACGAGTTGTTTGTCAGTCGATTTGTCTATTCGTGCGCATGTGAGAGAAATACGTCAAAAATGCAGCAAGTTAGATAGATAAATTTTAGTGTCTGATCTTTGCACTAAAATTGTAAAGCTGTGTCTAATTATGGTCCAAATTCTTCGAAGGGTAGACGGTCTATTTAATAGCTAGGCATTTCATGAATTGCCTCGCTATTTTCAACCCGTTATTTCGTAGAATACTAGATATTACATGAATTACCTAGTTGAATACCTAGTTATTCTATGAAATAACTGAATTATACGCTTTAAAGGTAACATACACACAATAATTCAAAAGCACAACAAGCAAAATTTATGAAATTTGGTGTGTGGTGTCGACTCCAAAATTGTAGACCTGTATCAAATCTTCGATTCAATCGGGGAACGAGATGAGGTCTGAAAAGCATACTCGATTCTCCTTACTATACTACAAAGCTAAGCACAAAATCCGCCGTATAGTGTAGGTATATTCGAAAGCAGAGGGGAAAATATTCCCGCTGAGTTTAATTTTGTTCTCAGAAATCTAGACTAGCAAATTAACTTCAATTTCTTTTCAGAAAGTTCCATCTTCTTTTCCTGCAAATTCAAATAGCTATTTTCAGTATGCATAAAATTCATTATTGTTCAAATCACCAAATTCTTCACACATTCTGTTGGAGTTGTTAAGTTAAGTAATTGAGAGTAAAAATTTAGATAATTCGCAATCCATACTTCCTTAATTGCCCATTTTTCACGCCATTCTTTAATTTACCAACAAATATTTAACTATTTAATTTCTTTTCTCTTTAGGAATTACAACTGGTTGTATGATTGATTAAGATGAACTCAATGGAGAGGCTTAATACCATCATACGGATAAACTGAATGTCTCTCACGGTGGCGTACAAAATGGCTGGAAATTCAACAATTTAACATGGATAATATTCATATAATAGCTTACGTTGTGGTAAATATAGTTTTTCATACCTCCTCGTTGCTTATAAAATAATTATTAATTTAAAACCAGACATTAAATGGAAGCAACTTTGTATCTCAGAATTAACTCAAAGCACATATGTACAGATATAACGATATTTTGCGAAACATTACAGAAAAATTCTAATGTTGTGCTTTTTCAAAATTTCTTATTGCATTCTAAGTAACCTGCTGTGAAACGGGGAGAAGTTTGTACAATTTTGTGTAGCCAAGTATAAATACTTAGAATTTACGAAGGCGAAACCGGAAATATTGAAAATGTGGTTGGTTTCCGATTCCATTACTCCAATCAAATGGACTACGATTCCTTGAAATCAATTTTGCGAAGTATTTCATGATGTTTAAACAAGTAAAATACGTAAGCTGTTTCAACATTAAAAGATTTTTCTTAATATAAATCTAATAAAAACAATTTTTTAAATACAATTTCATTGGTATACTGAAAAGAATAAGTTATTTTCTTCTCTACTTTTTAATCCTAAATTTATAACTCATTATTATAACTATTATGAACCCTTGAAATTAATTTTTCCCCAAATTCACTATTGTGTGGTTATACTTAAATTAATAGATCAATCATAATTTTCTGAAAATAATAAAAGAATGGATTGTTATCGAGAGCACATATGTAATATGTGTTCAAATTTCAAAGTTCTAGCACATCACGAAGCGAGTGAAAAATCGATTAAAAATTCCCATCGTTGCAAATTTGAAATAAGTCAAGTTAAAGGAAAGTGTATATATGAAGTTTTACAAAAAGTTATTGGGATTCGGAAGTTCGATTTGATTGGTCTTCTTAACTATGCATATCATTCTACATTTTCATATTAATGTTGTTTGTAACTATAAATATGTGTAATTTTTCCCACTACTCTTCCACAGCTTAACATACTGCAATAATAATTTTCCTCCGAGTGTGGTGCGGAAGTTTGGAGTGTAGGTGCCGGCTTAGGCGTCGTCCTCGTCATCTAAAATAAATATTGATAGTTTTAGGTCTACGATGGTTCATTTTTCTTTCCGACAACTCAAACGCGAAAAAGTTTATGCATGAAATGTCTGATGATTTAGTAGGAATGAGATGAGGTAATTTACTAGGAATGTGACTCGGAGGTTTTGGATTGATTCCGATTAACTGTTTCATTTGTTTAAATTATTTGTTAGTGGATTTAGACGAATGATTGCTTGTTTTTATGGAGTTCTACTACTTGATGGGTGGGTAGGTAAAGAGTCGGTGTAGGGTGTTCTGATTCCCCTAGTCCAGTCAACGAAGGTAAAAAAATCGCTGGTTCGAAAAAGAAAATGGTGTAGTTTCGAAATTTGACGCAGTTGTTGGCGGTAGTGTCCTAACGACATACTAAAAGTCCCCGCAGGTGGGGATGCGCGGGGATTTCAGGGGGAGTTTAAGGGGGCGTTTTTAGTTTTTCTCAAATATCTCGAAAACTATGGGTTCTAGCCAAAAACACTCCATGACAAAATTAAACTACATGAAATTTCCTACAAAAAAAATCCTACATTTTTTTGTAGCGTCAATAGTTTAGAAGATACCAGGGGGATTTAAAAGTGAATATTTCTAAAATTCCTTATTGTAATGGTAAAATCGATTAAAAGTGTTGAATCAACAACCCTCAGGAAACCCTCATATAATAATAATACAAGGGTAGTATTGTATGTGTCGTAGCGGGGTGGGGGAGACAAATCCATTTGATGAGCAGTCGTGCTCCCTTCCTCCCCTCAAATCCGTTTCCCTTCACAAGTTTCATTCTACTCGTAGTCCAGTCAACAAATTGTAAATTTTTTTAAAAAGTGTGGTTTTGAAATTTGGCACAGTTGTTGGGGGGATTGCCCTAAACGACGTACTAAAAGTCCCGGTGGATTACAGGGGGGTTCAAAGGGGAATTTCTCAGTTTTTCTTAAAAACTTAACTGTAAAATTAAACTACATTAAATTTCCTACTACAATAGTCTTACATATTTTTCGTAGGATGAATGGTTTAGAACATATAGCGGCATGAAAAAGTGAATAATTACAATAAGTGATTGAAAATATTAGTTTTATTTTTAAGTAATAATGTTTTAATTTCAAAATTCCTGTGCCTTTATCTTAAATGTGTTTTCCTTACATGTATTAAGTAATTTACACAGATGAATAAAATCGATTCAAAAATTTGTTAGCGAATATTTCATAAAGAACAGATATCTGTTAAAGTAAAAATAAAACTATTATATTCATGGTTATATTTTCCCTTTGCCTTGATTAAGTTGGTTTTCTGTGCATCTAAACTAATTCAGTGCATTCAAGAAAAGTTATGTATAATTTTCCTTATGACTTTGGCGGAATAAAAATATCTGTACATTTTTAGCAAATGAAAGCCCAGTTGTTTAAAATTGTGTCTTCCTCAAATCATGTGAATGCATAATCTTACCGTGTGTTATGCTGCTTAAATGCGAATGAAATTAAAACGTTTCAAAATATCAAAATAAATAAATTTTATGAATCTTAAAAATTACAACAAAATTTAAAAATGTGACCAAACACTATAATTTTCAGTTTGTAAAATCGTTTATTAATATTTCTAGATTATCTATTGCAAATAGTGTCTGGATTAATTCAAAACTTCATTCAGGATCCATTTGATTTATTTCGTTAATATATCCCCTACTAAACTTTTCACATGCTGAGCGCTTCTGGCGAGGTCATCAAAGACTCTCTTGGAATCGGAATAAATAACGTCTTGCAACTTCCCATGTGGATGCGCATTCGTAGAAGAATAAGAGACAGGAATCTGCTGCCTGTGTCTCTGTGAAATTGACTCTCCTTCACCTAGATTTCCTTGTAAATCGACTAGAGATTTCCCCTCTGGCTGCTGTCCGCGTTGTAGCTTAAATATATCACCACCTACAATATAAAATATTCGTTTTATATTTCTAAAACATAATGCAATTAGTGTTTATATTCATTTTTATTTAACTTGCCTTGTTTCATTTTTGTAAAGACGGAAATTTGCAATCGATTCTTCAATCACATTTTAAAATTTTGTACAGTTGTGAGTTTTCGATCACAATACATTATTTTAATATTTTCATAATTTAATTATTAGTTAGTCTTTTAATTTAATAAAATTTTGTTTCCAGACCAATGACGCCATCCAGTAATCAATTGCAGAAAACATTGATTTTTGAGACTCCACAATATTAATAATAATGAATTGTAAATTAAATACTAAAAAGTAGAAAATAAATAAAATAAAAATCCTTCTTTAAAATGCATTAAAAGATCGTATCTTTTTTTTAATTATAGGAATTATGTCTGTCTGCGTAATCACAGACAGACATAATTAGGGTAACTCAAAAACGAAGTAGGCTAGAGGAATAAAAGTTATTTTGTGATCGTTACAATTGCATATCTGTATCTCATTTTTGACAAAACGCGTCGACGGGAAGTCTGTCTGCATATTTGTCTGTCAGTGTTCATGAGAACACGAACCATCTGTAGTATTCACCCATCTGTAGTATTGGACATTTTTGTCTGTCGGTCCATATGCTCGTATATATGTGGACGCGATATAACTCAAAAGATAGATAAGATAGATAAATGAAAATTGGTATGCCGACTTGGGGCCAAAATTGTAGGTCTACATAAAACTGTGGATTAAATAGTTTAAGCACCAAATAGACACTTTATTGAACATTCACGTTGGTTTGAAATATTGTTAAATTTGTTCAGTTTTAAGATAAAAGTCAAAGAAAATTTATTCATTATGGTTATACATTCACCTAAAAATTTTATTCGTTATGTAATTTAAAGTCAGTGACAATACTATTTGGCAGTACGAAAGAAACTGTGAATGACTGCATCACCAACTCTGTCTACGCTTCTTAGGTCTATAAAAGCACTCCAAGAAATCAATAAATTTTCGGAAACCAACAGGAAGAGGTCCAAAACGCATATTCGATTCTCTCCTAGTTGGTCCGATGGTATAAGCTTGTAATGCCCTCGCTATCAGTTTGGACCCCTTGCTTAACTTCTTTGGGTCCAAACTGCTTAGCAACAAAGCTGGAAAGCCAACTTTATTGCTAAGAAAGGGAACTTACTGGAAACTTTCATGATCAACCGTTCACTTTCTGGCGACATTTTGGGGTTTTTCTTGTATTATGAAGTTAATATCAGCAATTTTAGCATTTAGAAGTGTTAGAATTCCGAAAACACCGGAAAATAAAAAAAATCAGATTGTTATTAAGTACATGATATAATCATCCTGTTATATTTTTTACAAACTATCCCTATCTTTACAATGCATAATTTTGCTGTTTCCATATGTATATATGTGATAAATTCAATTTATTCTTGCCTTTAAAATAAAAATTCTTCTTAAGGCCGCTTAATTTTTAAAAAATAAATGCATTTCTACTTTAATTCCAGAATAAAAACACTTCTACTTCACCTTAACGATCCGAGCGAATTGTTACTTTTCCTGAACTCCAGTAAACTGTTGAATTAGCAAAAATCCAATGATTCTCCCATGTTGAAAACATAAAAGCTGTGAGGGCGGTTCCAAATTCCTCTTCCTACTATTTCAGATCGCCGGTGAACACGCGCGCTGCGTTTCTCTCAAATGGTTATAGATAGAATCCGTCTTAAATACCATTTAGAGCTCTTAACCATTTAACTGGTTCATTTTTCTTATTGTCTATTGGATGACACAATCTGTTTTTGTAATGTGTGGTCATTTTGATTCCATGGAACACTTGATATAATTATTGATGCCACGTTATTTTTGTATCGAATTGTAACGTCTATCTATGACTTAAATTCAATTTAAAAATTTAAAAAGTTGATCATTCGATCCACGTACAGCGTGCGAGCAAATCAATTATGCGGTTAAATTAATCTTCCGTCATTTTAAACAATATGTGAAGACTTCAAATCAAAGCTTATGGATTTAAATAACTGCAACCCCTTTTAAAAGATCTCTACACTACCAACCAACTTGTATTTTTACATATATTTTACCAGCAATTTTTTTTATAATCTCCAATTATGCAAGAGATATTTTATTTGATGCATCTCATACATTATGTGATTGTGCTCCAATATGACAATTCTTTTTAGATTTATTATGCACATTACAAATAATCATGTATAATATTACAAAAAATCACGTATATTACAAAAATTGCGTTATAATTATTACAAATAATCACGTAGATTACAAAAATCACGTTATAATTATTACAAATAATCACGTATTTTTGCAGTTTTCCGTTAACTTCTTCCGCTTAACCGCTTATAGCTTCAGAATCAAATTTTGTTTCTCAGTTTGAGAATTTATATGGTAAAATTACAACCATATTCCTATTTTGTTAGCGATTCTTTGATATTCTACTTATTGTTTACATGACTAAAAAAAGTGAAGGTTATGACAGTAAGGGAAAAAGTATAGAGCTTTTCATTTAAATGAAAAGTTGAAGTGAGTGTTAAATATTTACCCTTAAGAAGCATCGGTCGATTGTGTCCTGATTCGCTTTTCATATCTCCTTCTACCGGATCTGCATCTACTGAACATGAGTTAAAGTGATTATGAGTATTTTCCATTCCAATGAGAGAATTAAAATGAGCGTTAAATATTTACCTTCAAGAATTACCGAATGGGGAAGTGCTGATTGACGACGCAATTCTCCTTCTACCGGATCTCCACCTACCAAATATTAATTAAAGTGATTATGAGTATTATAAAATCTAGTGAGAACTTTAATCCTTAAATGCCCACTTTTGCCTTTAAGCAACATACCCAATTTTGCCTTCTAAAATCTTGAAAATAAGACTGAAGCTCTAAAGCCTGTGTTGACAATAGGATACATACTGAAATTTTTATTAAATCAATTTGCAACATATAGATGGCAGCATGAGTGCTGATAAAAAAAATATAAATTGAAATTTTTCACTTTAGCCCCGCCCTTCCTCAATTCATTCTCGCCTCTGCTTCCAGACCAGTCAGTCATGATAAACTCGCATATCTGAAGATATCTAGTGCATCCTTCTAAAAGTTTTTCGCCGACTCGAGATCTCCGCTGCTAAGCAGCGGACTGCACTCCACATTTCTCGTCTCGATGTTGCATCTTTTTTGCTTTGTTTGTACGCTTGAGAATACCATATTTTATTCTACGATTTTGAAGGAAATTCCTCATACGTATTATTAGTTATTAAAATTCATCTGTGTTTGACATCATACAATTTCATCAAGGAAATTTTTTACTGATATAAACCCAGTGTTGTCAGTTGATAACAAACTGTTTTTAGCCATAACACATACTTAAAACAAAATAAGATTTTTAAATATATTTTTAACATGTTTTATTCAAGAAATGAAAGACCAAAACATTTTCGATTCAATTTTTTAAAAAATCGGATTTTTAAGGGTTAATGAGTGCTAAATATTTACCGTTAAAAGATAGCGACAGACGGCGATCCGTTTGGCGTCCCGATTCTCCTTCTTCTGCATCTCCACCTTCAAAACAAGAATTAAACTGCTTGTCAATATTTGTTCGTTTAATTAGAATTTTAAGCTAGTGTTCCATATTTACCTTTCAAAATCATACGCTTATGGCCATCTAAATGGCGCCTTGATTCTCCTTCTTTTGGACCTTCATCTTAAAAATAAAAGTTATAATAAATTGGTGGTCAGTATTTTTCATTGCAATGAAAAGTTTTATTAAATGTTCCATATTTTGAAGTACCTCCAAATGATAATCGATAGCTATCTGATTGGTCTGGCAGTTTTTTTTCTACTAGATCTTCACCTACAAAACAAGAATAAAATTGTGATGCTTTGCATTTTAATGAGTTAGTGTTCAATATTTACCTACAGAAGTAGTTTGAAAGGACGATCTGATTGACGTCTCGGTTCTCCTTCTGTTGGATCTCCTTCTTCGAAATAAGAGTTATGATTGTTAATGTTCGACTATGTACGGAGTCCAATCTTTAAAATGATACTTCGAGCACTATTTTGACATTTTTTAAAATGTAATTTATCTAAAATCCAAATAAATCATACAAAAAGCTCCATAGATAAATATTTTTAAAAAATTCGGGAAAATATAGAATATTTCTAGTAAATTTGCCCTTTTGTCAGCTTTCTATAAACAACAAATGACCAGAATGGCATATTCTTTTGTAAATATAATCGCCTACGTATTAAATATTGTCTTATCCAAAAATTTTGATATATCTTAAATTACTTTTAATTATATGACTTTAATGTGAAATAAGAGGGTTTTTTTTTTTGGGGGGGGGGGGGTACGGGCTTTTTTTAAATCTCAAATGATGGATAACCTAACGACGGATCTTTATTACGGAAAGTATTTCCTGGGTCGTATTGCAATTAACAAATAATATTAATTTCTTGTAATATTTAAAAACAATTAGTTATTGTATTTGAAAAAAAAATTTATTAAAAAATTCATATTTCGAGAAAAATGAAAATAAAATTTAAGCTTTTAGCCTATACTTAGAGGAAAATAAATTTTTTTCAATACTCTCTCATTTGATAGCTATTCCTTGTTTTTCTTCAGCATAACTCCATTTTCTTTCAGTTAATGGGTATATTTTTCTTTTTCGCCAAATTGAATTTTTGTTATTATTTGCTATTTATCTGCTGCTGCATATTTCTACCGTCAACTAATTTAGAGGCACATGTTAGCGGATAAGGAGACACTTTTCTGAATTAATTTATATTCTATCTACTATTTATATGCTATCAATGCATTTATTGTCAAAAATTACTGCAGCGATAGAAAATTGAGATATTACAATGATTGGATATTATCTAGAATTGCAATAATGCCTCAAATAACACGAAAATTAAAAATGAGAGGGTACAAAATTATACCGCTTTCATGGCAACTGACATAAAATAAAGAAAAACCTAAATATTGGAAACTCAAAAGTAAAAAGGCCTCATTATCGTATCACCTATAATACCATTTTGATCTGTTTAGTTAGAATTAAATATATATAATAACCCTTCTTAATTTCGTATATATAAAATAAAATCAGTCTTGGAAACTTAAAGGAATAATCTTTTGGATCTAAAAGAAAAATTTGCTTTTCGACCAAAAATGGCTTTTCATAATAGACGGATAATTATAAGATACGTAATTGAATATTTCATATACTTACCAATAAAAACTTTCGGCAGACGGAGTTCCAACTGGCTTGTTGGTTGATCTTCTGATAGATTCCCATATTCAAAACAAAATTTAAATCGATTGTTAACGTTTTTCATTGTAATAAAAAGTCTCAAGTTTCAGTAACTGGTCTATAGTTACCTTTAAAAGATATTGAATGAGTGCGATTTTTCAGGCGTCTCGGTCCTTTTTCTGTTGGATTCCCACCTACAAAAAAAATTAAATTGATTATTTATATATTTCCCATTATAATGATAAGTTTAAGTTATAACCCATTATTACCGTCAAAAGATATCGAATAAGTGCCTTGTGACTGGCGTCTTGGTTCTCTTTCTGCTGGATTCCCACCTACAAAAAAAATTAATTAATTATTTATAT
>BGPR01009023.1:20024-32851 GCA_013235015.1 Araneus ventricosus
TTTCCATTTTAATGACAAGTTTAAGCTATATCCTATTATTACCTTCAAAAGATGTAGAATGAGTGCGTTGTGATTGACGTCTTGGTTCTCCTTCTGCTGAATTCCCACCTGCAAAACAAAGATTTAAATTGTTTGTTATTATTTTCTATTTTAATGATAAGTTTAAGTTATAACCATTATTACCGTCATAAGATATCGAATGAGTATAATATGTCTGGCGTCTTGGTTCTCCTTCTGGTGTATTCCCATCTGCAAAACAGAAATTAAATTGTCAAATTTGGCATTTTAGTGATGAGTGTATAAGAGAGTATTTTATATTTAACTTCAAAATATATTGAATTAGCGTAATTTGGTTGGCGTCTTGGTTTTCCTATTACTGTATTTCGGTCTGTAAGACAATAATTAAAATGTTTATGTGTATTTTTTTGCGATAACGAGAATAAAATAATGTTTTCCATATTTACTTTCAAAACGTGTCTGATGAGTGTGAAGTGATTTGTGTCTTGGTTCTTTTACTGCTGAATTCCTAACTTCTAAATAAAAATAAAATTGATTGTTAATATTTCAGTCATAATTATAACTTTAAATATATTTTATTTCTCTCACTTTGTTTTTGATATTTACCTGCATCCAATGACGGATGAGTGCGATTTGATTGGCTTGTCTGTCCTCTTCCCGGTTGTATTTGAGTTTGATTGGCATGTTGTCCGGTTGTAGTTAAGCCCCCATCTACGAAGCAAAATTCAAAATGATTAAGAGTATTTTTTATTATATTTAAAAATTTAAATGAGTGTTTCACGTTAATTTTTTTATCAATATTGGATGAATGCTATCTCCATCTGCTGAATTACCATCTGCAATTATATATAAAGAAATAATCTTCAATAAGCAAAAATAAATAAAAAGATATTCCTCCTCATGTGTTTCAGATGTTAGTCTTATTTTCTGCCGAACATAATCTTATAAATGAATAGTAATCAAATGAGTGATTCTTAACCTATGGGCGCGAAGTCTTAAAAAGATCTAGATACTGTAGCCAAAATAAGCATAGTAAATTTTATTTTTTGGAAAGCATAACGCCGCCCTTAAAACTGATATATAGATAAGTAACTCAAGATCTGTTTTGAAGGGAGAAAAACGAGAAAGGAATTTTGATTAAAACTAAAAAAGAAAATTGGATTACAAATTTTAAAATGTTGAGAATACCTGACTGAAGTGAATTAATTTTGCTTAAGACAGAAAACTTAGTTTTTATAATATGTATTTCCACCAGAATAAAAATACTGTTTAGGATCTTTATTACGCTTTGGAAGAATATACATCTTTCATTCAAATTTATCTTTTTGAAAAGTCTTATAAATGAATAAAACGCAAAAATACTACTAATAATGATTTTACTCATCCTTCGTTATGTTTGGATTATTTTTAGATGCATGCACTTAACGCGCAATTAATATCAAATGAAAAAGATTCAAAAGTGCACTTTTGTGTAAATGCACGACGTATAACTAACTACACAATGTTCATAAACCCATATAAGATGTAGCAAAAATCTCAACTGAATATGAATGCTATCTTTTTGGAATTTAGAGGATAAAGAAAAAAATAATGCTATATTAATTGAAATAAGGTCTTAAGCGTATTACACCAAAACAGTGAATAAAGAGCAGACAATGATACATATCAAATGGAAAAACAAATAAAAGCAGTGGAAGTATTCTTTCCTCGACGTATACCTACACAATATGGTGCGTTTTGTTTAAACAAAACGCACCATATTCTGTAGGTGTAAACATATTATGCCAAAACAGTGAATAAAAATAGACAATAATACATATCCAATGGAAAAATAAATAAAAGAAGTGGGAATATCATTTCCTCGACGTAGGATATGGCGAGTTTAGCTTCGTATTACAGTGGAGAGAATCGAATATGCATTTTCAACCTCTTATCATTGACAATTTAAATCCAAAAATTTATCCAAACCTACAGTTTTAGTGCATATATACAAAATTGCATTTATCTAGTTTGCTGCATTTTTGAGTTACATCGTTCTCAGTCATTCGTCCGACCTATAAACGTTCAACCTATTGACGGAATTGGATTAAAATTTGACACGAATTTACATTTATGGCAATAAAACCATATGCCAAACGAACAAGAATAGAAAAGAATATTAGATATAAAAAATTTAAAAATAATTATAAATATGGCTTTATAATAACTTTACTATTGTATCATTATAATAAAGAGAGATATCTTTAGGATAGCATTTTTTCATTAAAACTGTAGGTAACATTAATATATATTCGATTATGCTTTCTTCGCCATCTCTATTAATTTCATCGTCATCACCGTAAAATTTCAAATGTTGGATATTTTGCTTTTTATTATAATACACGTTATTCAGAAATTTTCCGAATCATGCTAAGTGAAACTGACCTAGATACAGTGCTGTAAAATGATTTCTACAAGTTTTGAAGCGTACTATAAAAATGCAACGTTACTTTACAACAGTGGTGTATCGTAAACCCAGAAACGAGTATCGCTGCGAAAGTTAATTAAAAAATGCCTTTGGATCCAAAATTTTTATACTTCAGATTTTGACATTTTCTGCATTTTAACAGTTTTAAACGAGCATGTTTTGATGGCTGTTTAATCTGCTCTATTCCCAAGTTATAGAAATGCATATTTATGAGTGTAAAAAAATTATATCAAGCGATTACAAAAGAATAACCCAACTTTGAAAAGCTATAGCAAGCAACCAACTTAGAACACCATTCTGCACTCATTTTGAGTTAGATGTTTTGAGATGAAATCATTTCGCGAGATATATCACTTAGTGTCATTCATAGTACAATGAGTGTTTGTTGTCAGTTTACGTTGAGTTGGAAACCATACAACCAATGACATAAGCATAGAGTCCCAGAATTGCACAAATGCCTTGGATCCAGGGTCTTAGGAGTCGAGGCTATGGACGAGTTTTCTGATTAGTTTATTTTGAATTCACAAACCGTTTTCCGGTAACTCCGATCTAAGCAATCGCAAAATCCATTTGGAAACTCTATCAAGCGCCAAGTTCGAATCAGTTCTTTCTTTAGTACACAAAGCGTTGAATTCCATGTTCTTTGAGTTTGTGTAATCCTTTCTTTTTAAATCGGTTAAAAAATCTTAAAGGATTTAAATTTAGCTAAATAGTTTGGTTAAAAACTTAACCGCCAAACAAGCCTTGGAAGTCGCCAAAAAGAGCGGTAAAGAATAATTATGGCAACCTTTCCACAAAATTAGGCTCTTATTTTAAGTAAATATTGAGCGCTACAGCGATAGAAACATTAAATTTAATATTTTCAAAGTATTCTTAAGGCATAATCTTAAAAAACTCCCCTTTAAACATTAATTAATATCTTCAAACATAGTGTTGAAATTTTGAAGATTCCCATTCACTAAACATTATCACCGGAAGTTGATGGAAAACCTACTTACTGCAAATAAATAAAACAAAACTCGTCCATACTTTTTCCGAATAGAAACTTGAAATAAACTATTTTAAATTAATTGTAAAATATTATTAATTTACAAAAACTAAAAAAAGTTATAAAATTAAGCTGTATATAAATCCTGATTTATTTCCTTACTTCTTCTAAATTATAAGATTCTCTAAAATAAACAACCAGTATTATAAAGAGTGATTAAGCATCTCAAGGAATGAAGGACTTTAAAATTAATTATAATGACGAGTTGAATTTTTTAAGGTTCCTCCATAAACATTTGTCGGGGATCCCATGAAGTCTTGTTTCGCTACTACACGCAACAAAATTCGTTCTATAGTACTGAATTTAGTAAAAGTGATTTGGTTTAGACTGCCCAGAGTGCGTTTCATTGTAAACACGCAATTCACTTTTCCGATAAGCGGAGTATCGTACTTTGAATTCGTCAGTTTTGTAAGGGTAAAAGTTCTGGTCGTCCGTGTGAGTTTGAAAAGATGTGCAACAGATTCAGTAAGTTCTCACAAACTTTCCGAAACAGTCAATTTAACGAGCTATACGGGAACAGTAAAATTCTTAAACCGACGATGTAAAAATTGATTGCTTTCCAAACAGCACAGGCGATGTCCTGTACTGTTACCATATCATCGGGACAGCTACAAAGAGTGTAGATTTAGTTTAATTATATTAACGTCCCGTTTTGAAGTAACACGAGGTATATTTTGGGACAGACCTCGTGATTTTGAACCGCGGTCATATGGCGAGAACGACACCTGAGCTGGCACTCCCTCTCCAACTTCCGCACCACACCAGCGGAGGATGGTTCGGCAACTGCGTATGACTTAGCGTGCAATAGACCCCATACACTGTGGATATTTAGTGGAATGGTGTTTCGAACCTGGAATCCTCCGGTCACAGAGTCGAGATCTTAACACAAGGCCACCGTGGCCCCACCAAAAGCGTAGGATAAGTTCGAACACCGAGTGGATATCGTTCTGTTTTTTGTGGTGGTCACACGAACATTTATAATTCATAACTTTAGAGTGTTATTTTTCGAAGGATTATTGAATCGAGGCTGTAATATTTATTTTCATTTTGCAAATATAACCATTCAGTTAGGGTATTATTTTGTAATCTCTCTCTATATATGAAGGATATATATATAAAGGACCTTTTTCTTGTTTTAAAATGAAGAATTTCAGGACAAATTTTACTTTGAATGAAAAATTGTAGACCAAGTCTATTTTGTCTTCTGAATGATCCTAATGGGGATCCACCTGAAACATAAACATGCAAAAATAAAAAGTGCTGAATTATATATTTAGCGAAAGATGCACAAATGCTTCATAAAGTTTCCAGATCAGCAAAGTTGACAAAAAGTACATTAAAAACATTAATAAAGTAATTGCAATTAATATCCTATATATTACTTTTGTTGTCAGCATCTCTTTTTTCTGAATTAATAGACAGCCTACAACGATTAGTTATATATCAGTAGATAGATTTTTTAACAACACCTGACATAGCATACTCAGTTTACTTTCAATCACTTTGCCTGTTTAAAATTTAACCCATTAAATCCAAAATTCATTAAATTTCTATTAAATTAAGTTTAAAACAACAATATTAACTTAATTGTGAAATAAAATTAAATTCGGAAAAATGTTTTTTTCTAGTTTTCCTTTTTTTTAAATTTTTTTTAGAAAAAAATACAAAAAAAATCGGTAGCAAATGAATTTTAAAAACTTTTTTACGTAAATAAAAAGGATTTTTAAATTATAGTAAAATATCACAAAATAAAAATTCCTTTCTAATTTCCTTGCATTATCTCAAAAATAAATCAAAGGAAAAATATAAAAATTTCAAAATGACGGCATTTAAACTTCAAAATCCAGCTAAATGGTGGTATATACCTGTTAAAAACTGTTTAGGAGTTTGGTAATATTGTATGTTCTCGGATTCCGAAACCCTCTGTGCTTCTGCGCATGCGCCAGGCGGAGTTATTTTGAAATGGAAAGGGAGATGTTTAAGTGAAAAATGGAAGGGGCGATGTTTACATTTTACTTAGAATGACCTAACAAAGAATTCCGTAAATGCTCTCATCTTACTCATTGCCTGCCACCCCTTTCCGGAGTGAAATCGTCCAAATGTGCTAGTGTCCGGATACTGAGACGATCAGTACCTATTGACTTCATAAACAAAGCAAAAATGAAGCAGTGTGATGCATTCGGCTTAGCCACGGAAGTCAAATGCAACTGTCCTATAAATACGACGCTGAGCGCTAACGGGTTAAACTAAAAGAAAACTGAAACATCTTAAACCTTAATCAATGGGCTAAGAATAGTCGCCACACACCTCCGTGATTATAATGCCACTGCTGTTAATTGACTCTGCAAAATAAATTTGTTGTAATACCACGAATAACTTCATCCCATCCTATCCTACCGTGCCATTCCAAATGAAAATTAAACAGTTTCCACGGAAAGTTGCCTTTTCAATGACTATAAATAAGACTCGGGTATAAACGTTTCATATGTCTTAAATGGTATATTTCGTCGCTTAACAAGCAACACTACCTATCTCAATTTTTTAAAATTTAAAAGAGGAAAAAATGCTCAATTTTTCGCAACCAGGAACAAATATTTCTGATTTTCTTTTCAGATCTGTTAGGAATATGCAGTATTATGTTTATATCAGATGTTAAAAAAATTCAGACATATCTGTTATTGATTGCGGAAAATTGGGTATTTTCTTCCTCTTTGAAATTTCAAAAAACTGAGATAGGCGGTGTTGCCTGTTAAGCGACGATTTACTGATGGACAACTCTATGTCGCCTTTTCACGAATCACTAAATCTAACAGTATTTTTGTATCAATTACCGAAAATGGACAACAAACAATTCAAAATTATCGTATTCTGATATCAAATATCGTATACAAAGAGATAATGCACATTGTAATTCGTTCATGTCTATAAACCGCCATTGCTATTTTAGACACTTCGCCGAGCATTTAATTCCAAAAATGCAACAGAATAATAAATCATTTTTTTTTCTTGGGGGAGGTGGTTGTCTGTGCGAAAGTTTCTCATGAGTTTTTAGTGGAGGTGATGCTTAATTTTTATCACCATCTTTTTTCGAAATAGCCACGAACGTTTGCTAGCTGCACATGAAGAGGTTCCACTAAAACAAGACGTGTGGATATTCGAATGAAAGGAACTACTGGAAAAAACAAGAGCGGAAGTTTTAAACAAACGTCATTTATTAGAAAATTATTATTATGTTAATAGCAAACCAAACATTTCTCATAGTTTCATGAAGTAAAAAAGTTCTTTTCTTGCTCAATTGGAGATTTAAAAGTTTACCCAAAGAAGCTGATATTTCATGGTTTCGTTTGATTCCTCGTTTATGGGTAAAAGAAAGTGGAGCTAGGAGAACGGAAGCCATTCCGCCACCATCTGGAAGTTGAGCTTCAAGTTGGCAAATGAGTGATAGAAGTAATATTCCACTCAAAAAGATCTAAAAATATATAATAAGATTATAAATTTAAAGTAAATGAAGTTATAAAATCAGAGAATGCATATAAAAATGTCTGGTAAAAATAAAATGTTTTTTTAAAAAATGTAACAGATATTTATATAAGGGAGAATCGCCGAATTTGGACCGGGGCCTAGATTTTACCGGTGCCTAGATTGGACCGGTATCATAAGTTCAATTCTGTTAAATATTTGGTAGCAAAATAGGCAAACTATGTTGCAACGTATAAATGGGGTGTATGAAATAATTTTTAAGAGAGAGCATTAAGTAGTTACAGGACAAGTGTTTAGATTTAGGTATCGCGCATTAATTATTTTAACAAAAGATAAAAAGCTCTCACGCTGTGTTAAATTAAGTAGGAAAATATATGTCCTCAAATAGGAAATTTTGATGGCTATAAATTACTATAATCATTTTTTAAAAATAGTTTAAAAATAAGGTATGGGGAATTTTTTGTTGATGTTGTCTAAAGGTTGCCTATATTGGATAAAAAAACAATTGCCTAAATCGAACCAATTAAATCAATGGGATTATTATCTTAAACTGAATATCTCAGAAAGTAGCTTATCGCCACTATTAGTACTCATAAATTGAAATTGGAACAAGACAAAGCAAAAATAAATAAATAAAGGACACTAAAGCCATCAAATGTGGATCAAAAAGTATAAAAACTTATGATAATGATGATATACATTCGTATCAGTTGTGAGGAAACAAAGGAAGAACAAGAAGTGACATAACGCATAAAATGTCCAATCCAGGCAACCGGTTTCCTTGATTGGATCGATGACCCATTTCTTTTAAACTGCTATTTTCCTATTTTCCTAAGCGTATTTCATAAAAGTTAATTACACTATTCTGAAGATAAATAAACTAGAAAAAATTCTACCACTTGTTTTTCATTACAATTAGTTCTCCGTGGCTGTACATTAAAAATTGTGCAGGGGGTCCAAAAATTCGGCGATTCTTCCCTAATACCCAGGTTAGTTAGCCACTCTGGTTGTTGGAATTTCAAATAAGTATTGTCTTTTTCAAATTTGTTTAATTATTATAGCTAATAGTTTTATGTCAAGTGTTCTTTCGTATTTTGAGTGTATGATTATAGATAGGATAATTTAATTCAATCCTAATAATTATGAATATTTCAAATATAGTGCAAGTAAATTACTATATTAATATTTGATGTTTTTATTTACTATATATATGTAATGACTTAGAAATTTTCCCATCTTTAAAATAAATCATTTTTAACGACAGTCAATTTTTAATTACGAACGAATTACTTCTACTTCAATCCTATGATAAAAGCACTCCTACTTTAAGTAGACTCCCAAGAGTCGCACTATTTCTCGAGCCTCAACTTCGGAACTTTTCCCCTTTCGGTATTATTAAAACTCGACGCGTCTGTGTAACTTCCTCTTTTGTAATCCTGTAACGCACTAAGCAAGTCACGCCGTTTTAGAGGTAATTCTTTACTCCTGTCATGGCTTTAATGTTCCCATAATCTTTTGAAAGTTTAATCTATTATTGAGTACTCTATAACTAATTTAATTGCGCCCATTTTTGAAATGCAATAAACTTTTTTGGACTTTAATTACTGCAATCTTCTTCGACTGCCTCTGCACTTCACTTAAAGGAATAACATTATATATATATATGTATTGCAATTAATCAAAAACAATAGTTCACAGTATTTTTATAGTGCATCTAATAAAGTAATATATAGACACTCGAAGAATAAAAAAGCTAGAAGAAAAAGGAGAGAAATTAGAAATATTACAAAAATAAAAGAAGGATCTTTCAGTACTGAGTTTCAACTTTGACAATGATTTTAATATTAAAAATACTAAGCGATATATGTTTGGATTGAATAAAAAGGAAATAAAAGTTATTAGAGATTTATTTCATGATAATTTACCTAATACTCATGGTTGTGATATAATTAGTGATATTTACAAATTTATCTTTTAAAAAATTAAAATTGTCAAAGATTCGTAATAAAATAAAAGACATAGACTATTGTACTTTATTATTTCTGAATAAAACCTAATATAATTGTAACTTTTCATATATTTTGGATAAATCTAATGTTAATTTTCCTATTAAGATTATTAAAATCAAACGAGCTTTTAAATACAATAAGCAACTTGGAAGAATGATATTTAACTACAATAAAATTACAGAAAGTAGTAATATTGACAATTGCAGTTGTAAAGAATATAAGAATTATATAGATATAAAGCATGGACATGTAATTACAGGCGACTTAAATATTGTGAAAAATAGTATATTAAGAAAATTAATGAATAAGGGAATAAAATATAGATTGATAATATCTAATAGTAATGGTAGAATTAAAACACAATTTTAAAAAAATATAGAGAATTTTATTCTGAAAATGGTAATAAAATATAGCATGCCAATAAAAGCATTTGAGGAGTTTAAATATAAAGTATTGAGTGATTTGTATAGACACAACTTTAATACACATGAGGAAACTAGATACCAGGATATAAAAACACAGATAGAGGATCTGAGGAGAATTTGTTATAGTGTATATTGACAAAGTCCCAAACAATTACGCCATCTTTTATAAGTATTATTATTACAATTTTTCTAAATAATGAAGCATATATTGAAACTATTTTCAGTACAAGAGAAATAGATAATAGAATTATAGCTTTTGATAAAAAAAAATAATAAATCTATATTGTGAGAAAGTGAACTATCCCCATATTTTTCTGACACCCAAATTTCATAAAAATCCAATTAAATTTAGAAGCGTAACGAATGCGACTTATAGTTATTTAAAGAAGACAGGTGAAATTTTAAAAAAATTTCTGCAAGATATTATAAAACAAGTAAAAGAACAAAATAATACGGTTATTATTAATAACAGTTATGAAATTATAAATAGTATAAAAAATATAAATATTTTTCAGTGCCATACTTATGATTTTCAAGATTTATTCAATAGTACAGACATTAAAGATATGGTGAAAATTTTGTTATAGATTCGTGAAGATTTTGGTTTAAATAAAATGATTAATATTAAAAAATATAAAACATTAACATATGTTATATTAAAAAAAAATTATATTAGCTTTGACAATAAATAGTACCAACATTCTACCTAGCTTCCACAAGGTGGACCAGCTAGTAATGTGCTAGTTAATTTATATTTGCATTATTTTGAAAAAGAAAAAATTAACAATAATCCTTATATTATGCATAGATATATTGATGATTTAGTAATATTTACTACGGTGGAAGACTACACACCACTTACTTGATATTTACTTGATATAATACTTGATATTACTAAAATCTAATGATGGTTTTTCTTCTGCAGATTTTCTTGATCTTGATATAAAAACAGTAGATAATAAATTAAGCACTAAGATTTATGATAAAAGAAACTCTTTCCAGTTGAATATTAACAAGTTACCATTTTGGAATAATAACATAAGTCGTTCAATATATAAAAATATTGTCTTAAATTATATTTATAGAAGCAATATTTTGGTCACAGACAGAAATAGCCAGCAGTCTCATATTAGTGCATTTCTTCAAACTGCTATGAAATATGGATATCCTAAAAATTCCATGTATGCTTATATTAATAAGAAATATTTAACACCAATAAATTAAAATATTTTTTATTTCTCCCGTTAAATTTCTTCTTAAATAATCTTTGTTGTATTCATATATTATGATATTTTTAGCAAAAAGATTTTAGTAATTTATTTCAAAGGTAGATGGCGCCACTATTTTAAAGATTATGATTGCATTGTATAATAAATAATTATTATTTATATAAGGACATATCTAATATATATTATTATAACTGGTTAAATTTAATTTAAATTTAATATTCCTTATAGTGTTTTATATTAGTATTAAAACGCTTAAATCAAAAATAATATTTTCCCATTGAATGCGGAACTTTCTTAGGATTAAGTTGAATTGGTATGTTGTATAATGCTGTGATTATGTATAAATCTTTGATATGTAGGTATATATAATAGGAATATTTTTTTCTTATCTTGAGAGGATTTGGGGATTTGTTCCCCCTTTTTTCCAATAATTGGCTACGCAGAGGGTTGACGCCACAAAATCTAGATTTAATGCGACAAATCAGTCCCCAGGCTGATTGGCAATTGATTGTTGGAATTCCAAATAAGGTTGACTTTTTCAATTATCTTAATGTTTATATATATTATAAATATAATTATGTTTTCTATGCTAATTGATGTATTTAAATGTATATATATAGGGTGATTCATAAAAACGTGGTCAAACTTTATGGGTCGGTCAGGCATACGATAAGCTTTCAGAATCGAAAAGGAACACGGGTTCTCAAACGCCATCTGGAGGCAGCAAATGACATTAAAAATAAAGCAAAGCTGGACAAAGCGTTGATATCTTTATCTTTCTGAATATTAAGGGTATTCAACTGGAATTTTTATTTAAGTTGCGCTATATATCTGGCTCTGAAGTTGTTAAAGAAAAATTACGCTGCCTGTCGCACATGAGCAGTAAAAAGTTATTTACTACAAATGTTAATATCTCATTTACTACTAAACGCATTTATTTGAAATTTTATTATAATACTTTTTGAATATATTGCTACCTAATCTGTACGTGTTATAAATTTCCAAGGAAAACTCTGTAAGTTATAAGCAAAAAACTTGGGGGGGGGATTTGGGAATTTCCAAAGAAACCCTTATATCTTCCCGAATATTCATGCTATTTTTACGAAAATGATTGTAAAAATTACAAACATCACACAAAAGAATTGATGAAAGTTGCAAACCATTATTAGCTTTTTGTGAAGCGGGGTGAGCCAAAATCCCACTTCGCGATCATCAATTTCTGGTCGGTCCCCTGAATTACCTCGTGACCGAATCTTTGATGTAAATTGGGAGTTAAATCTATTCTTTATATATTCGAAGTTCGCGGGAAATTCATATAGCCATTCGGGAGATAATTCGAAAAAATATGCATTATCAGCTTTCTGTGAAGCAGCTGGATGAACTCGCTTGCGCCTGACCAAATTGTAAGGCTAGGTGCGGCATACAGAAGCAAACTTCGTATTTTTTCGAATAAAAATGTTTGAACATTCCGTAAAGACATATTAACGTCCCCGTTTCGAAACAACACGAGGGCTATTTTGGAATGGATCTTGTAACTTTGAACCGCGGTCAGATGACAAGGATGACACCTGACCTGGCACCCATTCTCCAAACTTCGGGAGGACATATGACCTCATACCTATTATTTAGCGTGAAACAGGCCCAATACACGTTGGATCTTTGGTGGAATATAGTTTGGAACCTGGAACCCTCCGGCTTCGAGGCCGACACCTTACCACTAGGCTACCGCGGCCTGTTTCATTGTATACATAATTCAGATTTATTAAAGGTTTTGTTTCAGTTATTAAGATTTGACCCAGACTGAACATTATTTTATATTAATTTTCAGAAAACGGTAATGGGACTTCGATATGGTCAGATTCCTTTTCCTAGAACATAACTGATACTTCAATTCTTAAGTAAATACAAAAAATCTGAATGTGAGATATGCTTAACGTACCTTTCTTATCATTATGCTGAATTGGCAACCATAAAGAATAAAATATCTCTCCACTTAATCACTGAACAGTAGAAATGAACAGCAGGGAGATGAAGCGTAGAATCGACTGAATTTATTCGACATCAAACTATAATTTAAATAACATTTTTTCAACGTGGAACAACGACAGAATTCAATGAATGTTTATGAAGTAGAGATTATTCTTGATTTAT
>BGPR01009023.1:32861-60014 GCA_013235015.1 Araneus ventricosus
CATATTGCACATGATAAAAATAACGATGATAAACATCATATCTTTTCAGGTGGGAAACACATCGAAGCACATGAAAAGCATTTTCCTGATCAACTAGGAACCCATAAACATACGACTGAGATTGCACATTATGGAAATAGCAATGGTGAACATGATATCATTTTAGGTGGAAGAAAAGTCGAAGTGCATGAAAAGCATTTTCTTGATCAACGAGGGACCAATAGAAACACGACGCAGATAGCACATGATGAAAACAAAGATGGCAATGAAGAATATCCCAACATACTTGAACATGATGTCATTGTAGGTGGAATAGAAGCGCATGAAGAACATGTTTCGAGTCACAGTGGAAGCATTGAACATACGACCCAAATGATGCATATTGAATTTCTTGATGACAATAAGAAATATCTTGACAAAAGCCAAAATCCTGCCATTCCAGGTGGAAGCAAAATTCAGACACATGGACAGCATGTAATTAATCAAGACAGTAATGGCAGAAATGTTTTGAAAATAGAGCACAATGAAAATCCCAATACTAATAAAGAAGAATTCTTCAACAAAAGAGGACATGGTATCATTCTTGGAGGAAATAAAACCGATATACACCATCTACTCGTTGTTGAGATCAAGGATTTAAAGAACGCCAAATCACTGGAGCACACAGATGGCAATGAAGAAGATATAAATGATCATGAAGTCTTTCTTGATGGAAGTGCCACGGAAACACGTGACAAGCATACTACTAAAATTGCTTTAAGCAGAGAAGATCCGAAAGAAAGCATAAAAGTAGAATATTTTGATAAGAAAGGAGACCACTTAAGAAAGCGCTTACATAATACATCTGCATTTGAGAATACAGAATATCTCAAGGAAAGGGCGCATGCTGAATTTTCATCTGAAAGTAAAGACGGTAAGAATGGAAGTGAACACGCTGCTGCAGTTAAAAACAAACAAAATATAAATCAAAGAAATTATCGTCTTTCAAATAATCCAATTCGCTACGAACCAGATCACTTTGGATTTTATGATTATTACGATCTTTTATCTCAAGTAGCAGCTTTCAAAGGTACAAGCCATCACCTGAAACTGACTCGTAAGACTAAATCACCGTCAGTAGATTTTGATAAAAAATCTTTAAATATTAAAGAAGAAATTACCTCTCCAGGAACTGCTTCCACGCAGTTTCCATTAATTTCATCATCACCTGTCTCTCACAGTATTACTAATTATGCTAGACCGGATCTGACATCTTACATCGATCAAAATACTTTTCATGTAGTAAAGACTACTCAAAGAACTAAAATACACTCAGTAATACCTCAACCATCCTATAGTACCGACAATTACCTCAAACAAGCTCATCAAATAGAATCAACATCCATGTTCAGTAAGAATTCAGAAAATGATAAAGCTAAATATGCTCCTTTATTAGCTACCTCTTCACAGTTTCTGTCAACTTCATCATCGCCAATTTCTCGTAGTATAAGAGCAAGAACTGATCAAACCGTAACTCATAAAAATAATCTTCATCAATCGAAAACCACAAGAAGTTTTAAAATTTATACTAAACCATTTACAATCAAATATGCTACAAGCAACAATCTCAAAAGGAAATTTAAAACTGCATCAACATCATATTTCAATCATCCCGCAAGCTATAAGACGAAGGATACTCCCCCTATAATTTTTACCACAGAGTTTTTCTCAAGTTCGTCATCTCTTAACTCTCAAGGTGCGTCTGAGTACGCTCGTAGATTACATTTGTTGCCTAGTCTCCATCAAAAAGTGTTTGATCAAATAAAAACCACTCAAAAAACTAAAATTCTAACCACCTTGCCTCCATCGGCGACTCTTAAACCTATACTCAATTATGTCATAATGTGTAAAACTATCAATGCCACCAAGTTTGATTCACAACCTCTGGTTTTCAGGAGGCGATCAAATCCAGTGCACAGATTTCCCTTTATCCAAAGAAGAAGTTTTTCGCAGGAGAAAAAGAATATATTTGTATCGACACCTCAACCTCCCACTATGGTACCATATAAAGTTCAAAAAGTAGAAATTGGACCAAGGGAATACACTGTCTGTGGTTATCACCACTACACAACAAAGAGGTCCCTATATCAACCCAGTAATTCCAATAAATCCTCTTTCAGACATATAAGCACACCTTTCAAAATATCTTCAAATGATTACGCGGATTCGGGTGAAAAGTCAATAGGAACCTTTGTTCCTAAAATTCACACTAAGCTGAAAATTTTTCATAACTCAGATAATCTGCATGGTAAAACTTTTAATATTAACTCTAGAAGAAAGGCTGGTATTCACTTACATAATCAAAACTGGCTAGTGACAAAAAATCATTACTCTCCCAGATCAAATGTGTATGAATATGTAATTGCTCCAAGAACATCTGCATCAAAATCAAAACAATTTTTCACTCAAGCGACTGTTACTCTGCCGACTTTTAATAGAAAGCATAAAACAGTGGTGGAAAAACTTTCTGAGCCAATTTCAGAATTCGTTACTCGAAATTTTAAGTCTACAGCTCATAAGAATGGTTTTTATCAAGTAAGCACAAAGGACACCTATAAAATATTGACTGAAAAACCTATAAAATCTATGCATCAAAATTACCCATTATATTCAAACAACAATGCTCACTTTTCTTCAACTCAGCGTGAAGACAACGAAACAAGATCTTCAACAGTATCCGAAAATATCAACAAAAAGTTTCATGAAAATGAGAAAAACGTAAAATATGCTCAATCTTCCTTTAAACATTACACATTTCCAAGAACACGAAGACCAATAAGCATATCTACAATATATTCAAGTACTAGTACTCCTGTTTACTTGTCGATAAGTTATCCAGAAACATTGGACAAAATAACACAAGATTCTTTCACAACCAAACACTCTATACCTGCAGTAATGACAACACCTGTAAAGACATCAATGTTTCGTCCATCACCAAGCGATACAAAGGATTCATCAATTCTGAAAACGACATATCCATCTTACTCTCAGAAACGGAATATTCCGCGAATAGCTCAAGAAAAAGAACTAACTTATATGAACTATAAACCTATAACTTATATTCCGCACACTGTTACTACAAAAAGGAATCGAGTACTGGTGAAAACTATCAGTAACTATCCACAAACTGCTGCTTCATTATTTCCATCTAGAAGAACTAAAAATATAGACGAGAAAGCAAATTATCCTTCTTATTCGACAAAAGAGAGTATTCGTAGAATTACTCTTGAGCCAAAAAAATATATTTCACACAATAAGCCAATCACTTTATTTCCAGATTCAGTTACTGCAAAATGGAATCAAGGATTTCAAAAACCTAGTTCTCATTATTCGGACACTCTTCAGCCTTATTCATCCACAAGTAAAACTAAACATACATCAAGGCATGCAACTTTTCCTTCTTATTCGACAGAACAGAATATTTATAGAATAAGTAAAGAATCAGAAGGATTTACTTCGTACAATAAGCCAATTTCCTATTCAGTTTATGTAGAGAAGAAAAGAACCAAAAATACGGACAAAACAGCTACGTTTAGTCAACAAGAACCAGTTACAAATGCTCAGAAATCTGGAATGATCACCACATCAACTGAATCAACAAACGTCAATGCTAATATTTACAGCACTGAAGAGTATACAACGATTTCAAACAAGAAGCATGAATCTTTAATTAGCGAAGACCAGCTAAAAGTATATAAAAACAAGTTTTATTACCCAACTTTAATTCAAAGAAATACATCAAGCACAAAGCAACTTGCACCTATATATTCTCTTTACACAACTACGGACTCTTCTTATACTCGTGGTTACAAAATTGCAGAAACTGTTACAAAAGACACGTTTTCTCATAGTTCCAATCAGAAACCTACAATGTTAATGACTCCGAGTACAATAAAATCTTTTGATTATAACTCCCGTATCACCCGTCCATCAACTGGTTACGAGTTAAAAAGAGGTAAAACAAAGGCATACTTAACTCTTCCTATTTCACAGTATCTGCCTCTAATTACTCAAAAGCCTCCAAAAGTGTTTGTCAGTAATCCATCAACTTATACTCTTACACATCGATTCAAAAATAAACCCACAACTGTTGATGACAAGAATGAAGAAACTGACATATTACTATCCCCTAGAGTGTCAGAAAAAGATAATATTCGGCCTCCTTCAGATCTAATGTTATATTGGCTTTGCTATAGGAGTATGCATTTGGGTGAAAATAATCAAAATTGCGCTTTCAATCAAAGACAAACAGAACAAATCACGAGCAGTTTCGATAAAATAATGAAGCCTTCTGTAGAGTCTACTTCTATGCATCTCACAACTGATACGACTGACAAAGAGTTTTCGCAAACTGCTGCTAGAAGTAATTTTTTACAAACTACTGCTTTATCATATCCGCCTAGAAGAACTAAAACTATAGAAGCTAAACTAGTTTACCCTTCTTATTCAATAGAGAACAGTATTCGTAGAAAGATTCTAGAGCCAGAAGAATCTACATCACACAAGAAGCCAGTCACTCTATTCTCATATATGGTTACAGCAAAACGGAATCAAAGATTTCGGCAATCTACTGCTCATTATTTCGACACTCTTCAGCCTTATTCATCCACAAGTAGAACTAAACGTACAACAGAGCATGCAATTTCTCCTTCTTATTCTACAGAACAGAATACTTATCGAAACAGTCAAGAATCAAAAGGATTTACTTCGTACAATAAGCCAGTTTCTTATTTTCCCTATTCATTTCCTGCAGAGAAGAAAGGAACAAAAAATGAGAGGATATCAGCTACTTTTAGTCGACAGGAACCATTTACAAATGCTCAGAAATCTAGATTGATCACCACATCAACTGAATCAACAAATTTCAATGCTAATATTTACAGCACTGAAGATTATGCATCAATTTCAAACAAGAAGCATATATCTTTAACTAGTGAAGAACAGCTAAACACATCTGAAAATTATCAACTAACTACTCCCTCGGTACATCATCATCCAATTGAAGAACCGGCTTCTAATTTTACTTCTATGAAATACAAACCATTTATTACCTACAGTTTAATAACTACGCCAGATAATCTACATTCTACTACTTCTTTACCGTTGTTGATTCGAACTCCGCTGGCGGATAATGGAGAATATTCACCAAAAGCTATCAGTTCTGAAACTACAAATAATGCCAGAATGGAAAATCAACCTCGTAATTTTAAACCAAAATATTTACCTCAAGATCCAAAGAGATCAACAGGAAAATATTTGTCGTCGCCATTTTCTGTTAAATCTACCTTCCAGACCATTGATGAAAGCAAATTTTATTACCCAACTTTATCTCAAAAGAACACAATGCTAAGTACAAAGCAACCTGCAACCACCTATTCAATTTATACAACTGGGGCATCCTCTTATACTCGTGATTACAAAATTGCAAACACTCTTGCAAAAGAATCATATTCTCATAGTTTCCATCATAAACCTACAACATTGATGACTCCGAATACAATAAAATCTTTTAATTATTACTCCCGGTTTACTCCTCCATCAGTTGTTTACGACTTGAAAAGAGATGAAACAAGGGCATACTTAACTCTTCCTATCTTACAATATAAGCCTCTGGTTACTCAAAAACCTCAAAAAGTGATTATCAATAAACAATCAACTTCTGCTTTTGCTCATCCATTCAGAAATAAACCGACAACTGTTGATGATAAGAATAATAAAGAAACCGACATATTACTATCCACTAGAGTGTCAGAAAAAGATAATATTCGGCCTCCTTCAGATCTAATGTTATATTGGCTTTGTTATAGGAGTATGCATTTGGGTAAAAATAATAAAAATTTCAATTTCAGTCAACAGCAAACAGAACCAATTACGAATAATTTCTGTGAAGTAATGAAGTCTAACGTAGCATCTACTTCTATGCAACACATAACGGATGTGACTGACAAAGATTTGCAGTTAGATATTTTTCAGTCTCATTTCACACCTTCCATCCTAAATTCGTCAAAGGTCTCGCCCGGTAGTCACTTGTCAATTGACAGTCGAGTTCTCCGAACAAGGCATTCAAATGGACAAATAAATAATGCACATAAACCAGAGGAATATGTTAGTATACACAACATGCCAACAACACGATTACCTCTAAGAATGAAAGTCGATAATTTTCAGTCAAATTATCTGCATTTAACTATGACCAAGTCCGATTTTTTAGCTTCTCCATTCTTTTTTCAGAAATCTGAAACATATAAAGGACATTTTTCTAACAAAGCAACTGAAGCTTATTCCAGTTTTACTCCTGAACCTTCAGATTCGTCAACCATTCATTTGCCTTCAAACATACATGCGCATAAATTCTCAACTTGGAATAGTTTCAACCATCAGCCTAGATACATTTCAAAATCTTCTACTATAAATATAAAAACCGTGTCAAGTTCCAATCAATATACGGTATCTCCTTATAACCGTAAAAATACTTTGAAACTTCATGACATTCATAAAACCTTATTTTCTAATACTCAGCGAAATTACTTAGCAACAAAACTATATATTCCTTACATTTTTAAGCAGAGAATTGCAACTTCCTCTCCAACTCTTTCCAGTGTACAATACCAACAAAAATCTAACATCCCAAAATTTTCTCCTAGACTGTATACAAGTATTTTAGCATCGAAAAATGGTAATCCGACAATTAAGTTTCCTAGTTACATTAAGAGACAACCAACAAAATCAACTTCACTTGATTCCACTTACAAAACAACACATAATCGAAACCCTAACAATTCAAAATTTTCTAGCAGACTGTATACGACAAATTTTTCAGCAACACAAAATGATAATACAACAACTAAGCTTCCTAGTTACATTGTGCGGCAATCAACAAAATCAACTTCACTGGATTACATTTACACAACAAGTGAAGTTCGACATCCAATAGTGGATACAACTGATTCCTTATCTAATACAGAATATTCTCTAAAATCTGATAAAGTTCTCAGATATACGAAAAAAAATTCTGAAAATTCTCTTTCAACTGAACCAAGTAATCAGCCAAGTAGAAAATCGCTCGATCATCTTACAAATTCCGTTCCCAACACCAGTCCTTCGTCTAAACCTGAAACTGTTTTAGAAAACCCAGAATTCTATAAAATACCTCTCTCCAAAGAGGTTTCAGCGATTGAGAAATTCAAATACTTTTCCACAAAACTACCTCTTTATCTTAGATTAAAAGAAACTATCAGACGCAAAAGTTCTAAAGGTGAATCTCGACGGACATCTGTGAAAAGATTCACAGTAAATATGCCAGAATTCACTGCAAAAGACCAGAATAAAACGGTGCCGACTCAACAAAATGCGCCTGAGTTGAATGTTGCTCAGCAAAGTGGAGAAGATCTTGGTCGTCGAAGGGGAAGGCCGGGTGGGGGTGGAGGTAGAAAAAGAAGTGGATTTAAAACTTCTCCGAGACTCGGAGGAAGGCCAGCAAAAATAAAGGACTGAATACATCAATAAAAGCTAATTGGTTGATTAGTTTATAGAAATTTCTATTACTTACATCTCTTCGAGAACGATTTGAATGTTTTGAAATATGAGGTAAGGGCTCAAAAGATCAGCGGCAGTGTTTGCTAAGAAAGTCTAAGTATGAAGTGAAGAAGGCATTGAAATGCGTGATACTTTTGAATAATTAAAGTTATTTAAAGGATATTTTGGTGAATTAGAGCCGAAAAGAGTGAAGATTCAGACCTTTGAATATTTAAAATGAGTTGTTGCTGCTTCAGCATTTGGCATGAGATTTGAATATTTCTCGTCAAGGTGGAGAAATTCTTGCTCATCGAAGGGTCTGAAATAGCAGAGCTAGAGCTGGCAGTGGATAATGACTTCCAGAAGTTAACATAGTCAGAAGGCCAACGAAGCGAAATGACTACATTTGGCTCCATCAGTGAATGAATGCCAATTTCTTTTATTAACCAAATGTGAGGAACGAATTCTACGTTTGCAAAAATTCCAATGAAAGAACTTGCAGAATGTAAAATTACTTTTCAAGGATTGTAAATTTCTTCAAGAATGAATATGTATAAATTGATGATGGATACCAAAAATAGTAACTGACATATTTTTCTATCTAAGCCAACGACAAGCATCAATTGATGAAATAATTGCAACCTTCGAATAACAAAGTATGTCAAAGACTTTGAAATGTTAGAGAGAACTAAGCAGTCTAAAAATAAAATTCTGCAATGAATAGAATATACAGCAGCTATCTTACATGAAGTTTTATTTGAATTATATCAGCTCGATAGATTTTTGGATTATAGTAACAAGTGAAAATTTCGCTAATTAAATTTTCGGAACACATTTACGAAAATTTTTTCTTAAGAATGCCTGATTGTTAAAATATATTACATAAGCCAAGAAATTGTATTCGATTATGATTTCCCAAAGATAAAATAAGCGAAGAAATGGATTGCCATCTAAAAAAACGGTTTATTTTGATGAAAGGCTATTCTTTTTTGAATGAACTCCCGAGAAAGATTGTGTTTAATTGAAATTAGTATTAATGCCTCAGCATTTTTGTAAAAAACTCAAAAGCCTTTTTCTTTCAGAATTATTATATCCAAAAGTTGTTAAATAAAACAAGATTCTGTAAACTGCATTGTTTTAATACTTTAGAAATGCTCTCACATTCGAGGACAACTAACTTTTGAGAGAGATTGCTGTTAGTTATAAGCAGAACTTTTTATATACAATATTTTTGTGTAAACTGAAAAACGTATTTTATACTTCAGAAAATTGATTTTTTCTGATTCTACCTAATTTATTGATGTTCATGTATAAATTCTTCATTTTATTGCGTCATATCATAATTAAAGCTAGTTTAAATATTCCTATATGATTCACTTTTATTACATTTATTAATATTATTGAAAATTTTTGAATTCTTTAATAATCCGAATGCAAAACCCTTTTCAATAGTATTAATAAAATGAGATACAAAATGCTACAACTTGGTTTATTTCATTCTATGCTTTATCAAAAGTTATTTTCATTTTTATTTATTATCATTCTTTGTTTACTTTTTTTCTGTTTACGTGGAAATATCTTGTAAATAGCATCATTCAAATTTCCACGCTTGATTTAAGAAATAAATTTTTTCTTGAGCTTCCTTTTATATTTTTCTTTATTTTCTTCTTACTTACAATTTATGAGTATAAAATCGTATTCATTAATGTATATTCGACGTTAGAATTGTCCAACAGATACAATTTGTAATAATTCATCAGAAATTAAAATTCATAATTTTATTAACAATATAAAATGATTACTTTTATTCATATTCTTAGCAACGTGACTTTAAGAACCAATTTTCAAAGAAAAACGGATAGCATCATTAATATATTCTCAGTAATTCTAGTTTTCAATTCTATTAAGTAGATTTAAAAAAAACCTTTTCAACCAGTTAAAACACTATATGAAATTTTATTCTGCAAAGTTCACATTTCATGGTTTATAATTAATAGTCTTGGACCAGTGTCTTGTATTACTCAGATAGAGAATCAGACGTTAAGAGAAAAAAAAACTATCTTCTTAAAAAAAAGATTTAATCTTTTCAGTCATTGAGAAATTTTCTCTCAATTCCAATTTAACAAAGTGTTTGAACATTAATCAAGTTTTAGGAAACATTTTTTGTTAAATCTGTCAAATAATCAAATTCCATGCTATAAAAATATGCGAAATTCGATAAAGGATAATTTTAAGTAAATGATAAATAAAATGAATACGAATGATATTTTTGTGTTTTAAATTTTCAATCAGTTTGGATAAAATTGTTTTGCTCGTATTTTTCGCGTTATTTTCCCCATAACTCTACTTCGCTTGAAATTCAAAAAATTACAAATAATAATAAATAACTATTGCATGAATATGGACTTCTTGTTTAAAATCTGCTACTCTTTAACTGTCAGTTTTTAAAGCATTCACATTTATATATAAGCATTAACTTCAAAGAAATTTATTTTTACAACAAGTGTTAACTTAAGAGGTAATCAAAAGAAAACACCTACCTCAATGCTTTTATAAATGAACCAGAATAAAAAAATAAAATTAGTTGCTTTTCTTGCCACAAATATATTGAAAAAAATCACAAGATAAGTAAACACTAAAATGTTGCCTCAATTTTATATCATTTTCTGTTCAAAGTAAAAAAATTATTTTAAAGAATTACATAATATTTATTAAAAAAACACCTATTTTTATGCACTTAAAGCTTCTGATGTTCAACTGATGAAATGATTTCAGAATAACTTGAAAAGAGAAAGATTGCACATATATCAATAGTTCATAAAAGAAAAAGGGGACTTTATGATGGAAGTTATTCTACCTTTTTATTGGCTAATTTTTAGTGTTCAAAATTTTAAATCACATATTTTCTGCTCGTTTTACTATTTTCTCATTCATCGCTCCGTACATGCTATCTAACAGCTTTAAATTCAAATCTTTTGCATCGTCTTCACCAAACCGTGTCTCTTTAAAACCTTTTCTTTGAGACTCAGGAGATGATTCGATTTCATACATCGACTGAAATTCGCTCTCTGGTATTCTCTGCCATTCCCCAGATACAATCAAATGAAGATACTTCTTCATGTCACTCCTTAGAGCCATATTTTCCACTCCGAGATTTTCTATATCGTGCTGAAGAAATTTATTTTGCAGCTTCACGCGACTCAGTTTACGATGCAAGTTCTCAAGTAAATTATGATCCTCCACTTCGTCACTGCACAATACTCTAACCAAAGGCAAGCAATCATTTTCAGCTATTTTCTCTAGTTCTTCTTCGTCAAGGAAGTTGTTCTGCCATTGGATTTTATCACTTTCGTACTCAAGCTGATCACAAAACTTCTTTAATTTCAAAATTTTATCCAATTTAGCCTTACGCTCTCTCAATTTCACCATTACCTCTTCACTAGCACTTATCATTTTTCTTAGAGCTGGTTGCATAGATTCATACTTCTTAGAAAGTTCTTGGAAGTGGATAACTTCGTCAGCCTCTTTCTGCTTAATCATCTTATTTTCAGCTCGCAATTCCTCAAGCTTCCTTTTAGCTTCAGCAACTTTGAGCTCCAAACTTGGCAGTTCTTCACCAAGTTGTCCAAGCTCTCTTCTGTTCTTTTCGCTGACCTCAAGAAAGCTGTCATGCTTTCTTTTCCACTCCTCAAATAAGGCCCTTATCTCCTCCATCTTATGCTCAGGCGGCGATATTGAAGTCTGAAGTTCTTGTGCAATCATTTCGACGTAAGTCATGTGTTTTTCTTTTATGATTTCCATCTCTTTGGCCCGAAAAAACTCACCTTCCGTCTTGAAATTCTCCAAAGTCTCCTTAGTCTTTTGCAGAGTTTTGTCTCTCACTGTCTTCCTCATGAATGCGAGAACCTTAGCTCTCTCTTCAACTTTTGTACACTTGTCGATGATTTCTTTTTCCCTTTCCAAGTAATACTTCTTTGTGTCTTCCAGTTCCTCTAAATAATGGTTTTTCAATTTTTCGCACCTCAACCGCATGAAATCGAACAACTCTTCAGACATCCTATAGTAGGCACTGTCTGCCCAAAGGTGATTCAGTTCTACAAGTTTTCTTTCTCTTTGTATGGCATGGATGTGAGATTTCTTATAATCAAGTGCTTTTTGGAATCCCAACTTCAGTTTTTTCATCTCCAACTCCCATTCCTTCTGATATGCGGCACGAAATGGGTAAAGCCATTGCGAAAGTATTTTCTTTTCGTTCAACATGGCTTTCTCAATCTCTTTCTTTGTCTTCAGCTCAAGGTAGCCAGTAAGAAGAACCTTCATCTTTTCACGACGTTCTTCTTCCTTTTTCAGTTCTTCTCCTTCAACAGACAACATCTCGTCTTTATCTTTTTCAGTAACCTCATCAACATCTTGATCTTCATCTGCTTTAGTCGGTGTCGATTCATAATCTTTTTGCTCCTGATCTGCTTCAGGTTCTTTTTCAGGAGTGCTAGCGATAAAATCTTTACTTTTTATCTCGTCCATAGAACCTTTTACAATAAGTCTTTGGACGTCTTCTAAATTTTCCATTTCTCCCTCAGAACTTTCCGATTCTGGAGAACTTTCCGTCTCCTCTTTGCTCATAGTTTCATCAAGATTTTCAGACAGCTCTGTTATTTCAGTATCTGAAGGAGGAATATCCTATTGGAAGAAAAGCTTCATTGAATAAAAAACATGACATAGAAAAGTTTCTTGCATATATGAAAATTCACATACTTTAACCTAAGAAGTATAAACATTTAATTAATCCAATACTTCTCAAATTTAAGCAATTAGCTTTTCAGTCAATCCTTGGTGAAAAAAAATTGCGAACGCTTTAAATGTTTAAAATTAGGGAGAAGAAACGTTGTTTAATAGCTTTCTTTTGAGATTTTGAAGCTCTTTTCCTTCAACTTTAAAATTCTGAAAAGGATTTGAGAACGTGTAAATGCCTAAAATTGAGATAATAATTTCTCATATTATTGTAAACTCTTGAAAAGTTGTCATAAAGCTTGATTTGATTTGTAAGCATGAATAATATTAAATAATAATTACGACAACGTTATAAAAACATTAAAGGAAAAGGATTATTTCTGTTTTCTTAAAAAACGATAGGACTAACCACATGCTACAAAATACAGTTTTTTAAGTCGTCGAACAAAAGGAAAGAAAAAAAATTGGATAATGAAGTGAAATTAGAAGGGGGAGGAAACTTTCCAAACTATTCAACTAAATCTTGAATTCAAAATATCTGTATCAGAAACAAACATACTTACCTGGATTCAAACCTATATTATAATACACAGATCTCGATCCTTCGCAGTCAAAACATTCATACAAATTTTTTTAAACGTACATTATCATACAATTTAGGTAATTCAGAAAAGAAACATAGCTTTATTAGTTTTTCATAGACTCTACCGAATTACAAGAAGAAAAAAAAATATTTCCTCTCCACTCATGCATTACTCTCTCTATCATATCCAATTATCAACAGTACAGTGAAATATTTACAAAAAAAAATCGTACAAATAAAAAAACAAAAAAAACAGTAGGAGATATGTATATTATCACATTTCATATATATTTTTGAAAAATAGTTTATTATTTTATTGGATTCCAATGATAACAAAGTGGAAGTACCAAATAATTCATCATCATAATAAAAATAAAATACAAAAAATTTAAACTATAGCGGTTTTATGTCGGAAACTATAAAAAAATATGTATTGTCTTGAAAGGAAATAACGTCAGAAAGCTACCTCCTGAAAGATAGCTTCTATTAATATATATATATACTAGAAAATCAACCGGTCCTGGTATGACGGGTGCAAATTGCCTCTTTATTCAAGAGATTTTCCGTCAAATTTGACGTGTTTAAATACATATATATGCGAGAGAAATGTTGAACATTGATTGAAAACAAATAAATTAAACATTTGTTTTATGACAGAAAATATATTTTTTTATTGACATATTTCTTTATTCAAAAAACCTCTTGGTAAAAAACATTCCGTGTGAAGTCTTTTTCGTTGTTTAACAATTGTCCTTGTACTTCAGATGACTTTGTGTAAATTTTAACGTTTCCAAAAAATATTATCAAATTATATCATCACGATTGCAATAAATAGCACAGGTCTGCAAAGAAAAAAATTTTTCAGCTGCACGGGATATTTTTGGTAAATTTTATGTTTTTTAGGGTGCTGAATCCAAAAATGAATCCCATTTCCCTCCATCACGTACAGTTTTTTTTTCTGCAAAACATGGGGGTTTACATTAAAAAAGCACAATTGCGATGAAAAAAATCAATATTTTATTACAATTAACTATGCATAATTTTTCTTATAATTAGAAAAAAGAAACAAAAAACTATTCTTTCATGATATATTTAACACTACATGTTTACTCTTTATTCTCTGTGAAACCTTTTCTTCTCTTTGACGCTTCTCTGAACACGCTTTCGCTTTCCATCTTCTGTTTCCCGCCTGAGTATCCAACAGTAATCAGCAAGCATGCTGACGTCCCATCTTCCTTGGTACCGTCTCTCGATATCACGGACATAGGGAAATCTTTCACCCTGCTCTTCACTATAGGCTCCTAAGTTTTCTGGAAAACAGTCAATATGGGAGTGCAGGAAATGAACTTTTAAGCTCATCTTACATCCTTGAGCTTCATACGCTATCAACATGCGTTATACATGGGTTTTTAGAGAGGGTCTTTAGTATTCCCAAAAACCTGTGCACTACATCCTTAAGAATCCCATGCTTCTTTTTCTCTGTCCCCCATTGTTTCTGAAAAGAGAGAATCGGATAACAGTTTTCGTTTGTCGGGGCCAGTAAAAACTCTCTCTTTCAACTTGGCTTCTGACAGATTTGGGAATTTGGAACACAGATATCTGAATCATTCCCCATCTTTAGGTAGTGATTTAATAAACTGCTTCATAAGCCCTAATTTTATATGAAGAGGTGGTAATAAAAACTTTTCAGATGGAACCAAGGTTGTATTTATGACATTTTTTCGCCAGGTATTAAGTCATCTCGAAGTGACCAGTCAGTGTTGGTCCAATGGAGGTCTCTGACTCGACTGTCCCACAAGCACAGGAAGCAGGGATATTTTGTGTAACTTGCCTGCTGAACCAAAAAGATGGTTAGCATTTTGAAGTCTCCATAAACCATCCAACTATGTTCTTGATAGTTGATTTTCTCAAGAATCATAGAAAAATCATTAGAGTTTTCCGCCAAATGCACCGAGTGTCCTAAAGGAAGCGATGCAAATGAATTACCATTATGCAGCAAAACTGCTTTGAGGCTTGTTTTAGACGAATCAATGAAAAGGTGCCACTCAGATTGATCATATTCTGTGTCAAAGCACTTCGTTAGCCCTTGAACAGCATTACGAAAAACGAGATTCCCCTCTTCGGAAAAAAAAACTGAGTGAAATCCTTCTCTCGGTGCCTGCACCAGGAGAATGAGGTTCCAGGTGTCAGCAAATTTTTATATTTTAGTCTCGCCCATAGCAATTCAGCTCCATCTTTAGAAAGGCCTAAATCTCTAACTAGATCATTAACTCATTGTCTGGAGAAATTACACAAACTCTTGGAGCCATAATACAGAAGTAAAACAAGCGCACAATCACGAATGATTGCAGGGTGTAAACTGAGTTTCAGGGTGAATCATCTTTCCCTGGTCTAAGACAGTAACCATGACAACCGGCGCATGCGCGCATCCGTTCCAAATTATACTTTTCCCTTTGCTTACTTTGCATTTCAGTAGATGTTGTGTGAAAAGTAGCAGAAGCTTGTGTATGTGTGTAACTGTTTTTGTTCGTTCCTCAAATTCCTCGCATTTTCTATTTGCAATTCTCTTGAGTGTCACTCTTAGAAATATGAAATTAATATATGAAATCATTATTTTATATGGTTTTTTGACTCAAGAATAGGATATCAGATTTCAGGTTAAAAAGAGAGATTTTAGGCTTAATTAATTAAACTAAAAACATGAGTTTTGCAAGAAAACCTGACGTGGTGAAATTTTTTTAATATTTTCCCCGGTTTTAGTGAGTAAAAATCTATAAGAAACAGTCAAAAAGTCCTATGCAGTTTTTTCGTTGCAGACCTGTGTAATTAGATGCATCGTGGCGTCCAAACTATATCACGCGCATGATATACCACTGACGAGCTGGGGGTTGGCGAGCTTTAGCGAGCAGGGGGCAGAACCCCCTAGTATAATTTAAAATTCCTCGGGAACTATTGATCATAGCGAGATAAATTTTATATCAATCGATAGCAAATTTTATTTTACTATTTTAGAGCTATTAAATTTGAAATTAGAACAATTACTTTTTTAAATTTAAAATTACTGAAATTTAGGTGCTCTAACAGTGAAATAATGTTGTTTAATGTCTCGCAGTGCTATGGCGCGAATTTTATTGTTGGTGACGTCAGAGCGTTACTGGATCAGTGATAGACAGATCTGGGCTATTATATTAGTAATATGCATATTGATATTACACAGCAAATTACTACTCTACGAATAGAATATAACCCTAATCTGATTAACAGCTTCATCCCCTTTTCCCTCCATGAAATCCCAGCCAGACTTTTGTCCGAGGTTGCAATGCAACTAATGCCATCTGTTGGTGGATTTATTAATTAAGTTTACTATCTATATACAATTAGTAGCTGCATGACCCGGCGTTGCAAGGGCAATCTTGAATAATGGGATATTCCCGGATGGAGAGAAGTGAGATCACGTGAGGCCTCGGGGTCTATATATTTTCATATTGCCCGCCTCCGTTTTTTTTCAACAAATATCGTCACTTACTTACCCCGACAAACGTAACTTTTCTTTCAAATCTAATCTTTTTATTACTTTATTTTCATATGCCCGCCTCAGGTTTATTTTTTCTACAAATATTGTCATTAACTTCCCCCCACCCATCAAACGTAAATCTCCTTTGAATCCTATATTGTTTAATTAAAATTCTTAAATCCAACCTTTTAATTACCTTATAGCTAATAACCCAGTTTTCCTCGGAATCCACATTTTTTCATATGCCCGCCTCTTTCCCTACAAATAATGTCACTAAGCTTCCCCCTCAAACTTAAATCTGTTTTGAATCCTCTCTTGATGGATTAAAACTTTCAATTCTAGCCTTTTTACTACCTTAAAACAGTATGGCTTGAATGAAAACGCGTGAATTCTAATGTTTTTAAATTAAAACAGGTTAGCATAATATTTTGTTTTGCAAAAGAAAAATAAAAAACAGAAACGATAAACGATTTAATAGTACACCAAACTGATAAATTAAACACCATAAACATATATTTTCGTTTTACCCGTATTTGAACAAAAATGGGGGGGTAAAAACGGATAAAAATGAAAAAATATTTTCCCCAATAAACTTAAATGTTTCGAAATGAAACACCGTTCGACAAAAAAAGAAAGAAAAAATGTAGGAAAACGATTTTTTTCCCGATGTTTATTAAATCAAAACTCCTAAACGCGGAATCTCCCTAAAAAAGAAAAAGAAAAATAAAACCACAAACCAAATGCAAGAACAACCGGTGTGACAGATAGTTATAGGCGTTGCCGATAGATGGCGGCACAATATTTCATTCATTTACTTGCTAGATAGTTATTGGCGTTGCCGTTATCATTCATTTTGACACTTTTTAATTAATATTCGGAATTTAAAAGATCAAAACGGATTCCTTGGATTGTCACTGGACAACAACCATTTTGTTGCCCGTTTGATTCCAGCTAATTCTTATGTACTTTCACGCTCTGAATTCGAAAACCCAATCAGAATTTGTCTATCACCCTCCAATTTTATGCAACATGAACTCTCACTAAACCCTCTGTCTACTGCTTTCTTTTATTTGAATTAATGTCATAGCCAGGATATTTTTTGTTGCCTTTGAGATTTTAACTGATAATGGTGTTTTTACGGTCACTGAACCCGAATATAATCTCGAAAAACCTCTATAACATACTGTTTATCAGCAACACTGCTCATAATTGCTTACATGTGCATAGAAAATGTCATTGAAATATGTCGGATCGTGTCAAAAATACTTTCCGAAGAAATTAATTGCCAGCCAATAAGATAATGCTTGGGTTTGAAATGCTCTTACCCCACTTGTGAAAAAATCTCATGCACTTTATTTCGGGTGCAGTATAGGTGACCAGGACAAATTTGGGCCCCTCACATTGCCTGAAAATCATGTTGTTCTGATATGACTTCCTGGCTGAAAGGGTTTCGACACATGCAGTTTGCTCTTCCAATGGTTTGGAGAGAACCGAAAAATCATTCCACAGATTGCTATTTTTGTTTGACAGATATTTCAGGAATCACCTCGCATTCGAGGCATACAGTCGTGTATCCAAATCTTCCATCAGCAATCAGGCCTGTGACCCATAGGTCGGAACTATCTATACCGAAACCAACGGAAACCTCGAGTCTAGATGATAATGATGATATTGTATCCGATTCCGTAGTAGTGAAAGAAGCCGAAGATGACCAGGTTCCCATGTATGCAGATGTCCAAACCTCGCCTATGCCTCACTTAATAAGTCAGTCTTATCTCAATGATTTGGTGCGCGATCTTAACTTATCCAAAAATCAGTCAGAGTTACTGGCATCAAGACTCAAAGAATGGAATCTCCTTGAAAAGGAAACCAAAGTGTGTTCTTTGCGTAAACGGCAACAGGATTTTCAAGATTTCTTTTCCCGAGGTGGTGATGTGATATTTTATAATGATGTTGACTCGTTGTTTAAGGCTCTAGGACAAAGGTTCTGAACCTGTGGTACGCGTACCCCTGGGGGTACGCGAAGGACCAGTTGGTGGTACGCAAACTCAAAGTCGGTAATGGCAGAAACAAAAAAACATAAGGAATTAAAAAGTTACAGAATTGTATTAAATAGCAAATATTAACTCGGGAAAACAACTATACCACTTGAATAGTTGATTATTACGGAATGCAATTTTTAGTTATCCTTAAAAGTTAATGCAAAATTATTACAATACTGATGATTTGTTTTGGCGTCGAACTAATACTATGGTAAAAATGCAAAAAAATGCAAAATAAAAAATAAGTCTAGGACATATTGTTAATTCGAGTCATTTGACTGATAGGCTAACCTCAGCCCTTAACATTATTAATAAAAACTTTTTTGCATAGAAGGATGGTTGGTGGGAGGTGGGGGAAGCGAGGATGTGACAGTAGGGGGTACGCGAAAACATAAAGATTAATCAAGGTATACGCGAGGGAATAAAGGTTGGGAACCCCTGCTTCAGGACTACAACATAAACCTCAAAAATGGCGTTTTTTTATAGACTCTTCAAATGTCAGCTTAAAAGCAGTTCTGTTACACAATGGTAACAAGCACCCTTCGATTCCCGTCGGATATGCTGTTCATATGAAAGAAACGTACGAAAACTTGAAGCATATGTTGTCCAGTATTGAGTAAAGCAAGCATTCTTGGCATATCTATGCCGACTTGAAAGTGATTGCCGTCTTAGTTGGATTGCAAGCAGACTACACCAAGTTTTGTTGCTTTCTGTGTCAGTGGAACAGCAGGGACAGAAAAAACCACTACATCAAGAAAGTGTGGTCCAAGCGACAGTTCCTCATACCGGGTGTGAAGAATGTAGAGAACGAACCACTAGTTGCCTCAGAAAAAATTATCTTGCCTCCATTGCACATCAAATTAGGTTTGATGAAGAATTTTGTCAAAGCGATGGACTGTGGAGGAAGTGGATTTCAGTACTTACGTCTGAATTTTCCAGAAGTGAGTGAAGCAAAAATTAAGGAAGGCATATTTGTCGGGCCTCAAATTAGACAACTAATGAAGGATCCGGTGTTTGAGAGTAAACTGACTGAGAAGGAAGCCGCAGCATGGACATCGGAAGGAGTTAGCAGAAAACTTCCTCGGAAATTACAAAGCGGAAAACTACAGGCAAATCGTCAATAACTTGCTAAATGTCTACAAAACCATGGAATGCAACATGTCGTTGAAAATCCATTTCTTGCACTCCCACTTAGACTTCGTCCCTGAAAATCTTGGATCATTAAGCGACGAGCATGGTGAACTGTTCCATCAGGATATCTCGAATATGGAAGCTCGTTATCAAGGGAAATGGAATTCCAAAATGTTAGCCGACTATTGTTGGACATTGAAAAGGGATATTACTCAAGCCAAGCACAGTTGACAGGACAAGTGCACAAGAAAGTGAAGATTTGTAACATTTTAATATGCCTGTGTAAATATTGCAACCTGAATATGATTTCCTAATGTATATAATAAGAGTTACTGTGTTGCTCAAAAACTATCGGTGATAGAAAACAACGATTAACAGATTTGAAATCAGGGCACAAAAATACATAGGTATAACCTTTTCTTTCTCGAGCAACATGAAAAAAAATTGTTTTTGTTGTCCAGTGTTATTTTCCATACTTTTGTACTTTCAGCTCGTTTCAGCATTCAGTGGTTCGTGAGAAGATAGTCGGACATAGATACATACATATGTTTGTTTACGTTCGAATTTTAGTAGTTAAGATACATTTGCGACGCGGCGGTGATGACGGCGAATAACCTGTAAAGTGGTGCCATAAAAAATTATGAATGTATATAGCGAAATATAGATAATTCTCGGATTCCAAAACCCTCCGCTTTTAGCACATGAGCCAGCTGGATTTGATTTCACCAAAATAGGGGTGAAGTGAGAAATGGAGGGGGAGATATTTACATTTTACTTATCGTGACCTAACTAAAAACTCCTAAAATTCTCTCATCTTACTCATTACCTGTCAGCCCTTTGCGGAGTAAAATCGTCAAAAAATGCTAGTCTTGGCATTTTGAAAAAAATCAGTATTTTGGTTAAACTTGAAAACACGGTACTGTTGCTGAGCTTGAATTATTTAAGAGATAACTCGCCAAATTTGGCAAGCCAGAAAATTGACAGGACGGTAACGAACAGTAAGAAAGTTGACGGCCTTCTTAACAGTTGGCAAAATTGTCGCGAACTTGGCGCTGGGACCGTAAAGTGTTTTGAAGTCTAACTTTTTTCTGGGATCAATTATTGGCGTCGCCAAGTTCTCAAAAGTTTCGCCAACAGTTAGGTTAAGCTGTGAGCAATCTAAAGATAAAATTTGGCACGTTATTGTCTGAAAAGAGATAAAGTTTGGCCAAGATTTAAGTCTAACCCACAAAAATACAGCATATCACTTTTTTCTAATGTTTTGTCATAGCATCTGTATCTTAGTATGTGTATTTTGGAGTTGCATTCCTACTGCTATTGCTATTCATTCTTTTCAACAAAATATATTTTGTCTATACATACCTCTTCATCCATTTCCATTCTTCAACAGCAGTCAGTTTTTCTTTACTTTAAATATTGCAGGAAAATAATGCTTCACAGCTATTTTAGATATATATATTAATATTTTTAAATGTAGAATTCCTGACTCAAATCTTTAAAGTCGTGAGCATCGCTATCATTATTTCCTTTGTAACTTCACAATTTCTGCAATTTGAATATTCACAAAAGATTTTATTTACAATTTATTTCACGTTGAGATGATATTAATTCACCAGAACGCGATATCAATTCTAACTGATTTTAAAAGTTATGGGCAAGGTTTTATATAACGAGAAAGGCCGTGAGTTACTTTCTTTAAGTAGTATTTTATTCTTACTGAAATGGATGTTCCAAGTTCAAACATTCGCTAACTCTACCAAGTGGTAAGTTTATAAATTTCTTTGCTTTTTATTTTCTCATGTATGAAATACACAAAGAATGAATATTACAGTATCTAGAAAATAACCCGTCATGGATGACGGGTGCAAATTCTCTCCATTCGAGAGATTTCCGTCAAATTTGCCGTGTTTAAATGAGAATATATGCGAGAGAAAATGTTTAATATTTGTGAAAACAAATAAAATAAACATATGTTTTATGAAGGAAATATTTTTTTTATTTACATATTATTTCTATATTTCTTTATTCAAAAACCTCTTGGTAAACATTCCTTATTGAAGTATTTTTTTTCGTTGTTTAACAATTTTATTATAATTCAATAACCATGAACACTCCAGCTTGTCAAACGTAAAGTCAAAGTTAAAATTTCAAAGGAATTCTTTTTGAAATTCTAATCAACACAAAGCACTTCTCTACTTGTCAAACGTTGCCAAAAAATATTATCAATTATATCATCACGATTGCAATAAATAATCAGACGCATCGTGGCGTCCAAACTATATCACGCGCATGATATACCACTGACATAATTTACTACTTTCTATTAAAGCGGAAATTAATTTGAAACATATAATTAATATAATTTAAAATTTATCGGGAACAAATTGATCATATCGAGATAAATTTATATCAATCATAGCAAATTTTATTTCATTATTTTAGAGGCTATTAAATTTGAAGTAGAACGATAATTACTCTTTTAAATTTAAAATTCAGAAATTTAGGTGCTCTAACAATGAAATAATGCTGTTTAACGTCTCTCAGTGCTATGGCGCGAGTTTTATTGTTGGTGACGTCAGAGGCGTTACCGGGAGCAGATCTGGGCTATGTATTAACAGAATCAGTATGCGTTTTGGACCTCTTCACTTTGACCAGATTAAGTCCATAATGCAATCTACAATTTGGATGTCAAGACAACGCTAATTGCTTTTGAGTTTATCGTATTCTACCCACACACTAAACTAACAGACTTTGACAGATTTGTAATAGCACAAATCTATGATTTTTGGTAAAATAAAATTCATCATTCCAATTTGTTCCGCTTTTCAGTATTCAGCTCACAATACAAATAGACAGTCAACCTTTTACGGATATGTTCAGAATTTAACATACATCTCTTATTCTAATAATAAAACACGCTAAGTTTCATAATCTAGTCGTAGCGTTTTTAAGTTCGTATTCACATGGAAGCGGATGGATAGAGACAAAACTTCTCGCAGCTGATTCGTCCAAAATTTGAGGAAATCTACAATTTTGTGTAAAGATCTTACACTAAATTCATTCATCAATGTTTCGATTGCAAGTGTTCCGTTCACAACACACGAATAGACAGATAGACCAGTCAACCGTTGACGAATATGTTCAAATTAACTACATCTGTTATTCTAATAATAAAGGTGCTAAGTTTCGTCAATCTAGCTCAGTGCGTTTTTTAAGCTCCGTATTCACGAGGACGGATGGATAGAGAAAAACTTTTCGCGGGCTGATTCCATCGTCGAAATCTACAATTTGGTGTAAGATCTTACACAAAATTCATTCATCAAAACACGCTAAGTTTCATATCTAGCTCAGCGTTTTTAAGCTTCCATATCACATGGAAGGGATGATAGAGAAAAACTTCTGCAGGCTGATTTCGTAATATTTGATGAAAATCTACAATTTGACAGACGTGTACTAAATTTCATCCGCCTCACCTATTAGTATTAGAGTTAAGTATTCTGACCATGACAGATGGGCTAATATAATTCGAAATGGTTTTCGAACTAAAGAGTTCTAAACGTGGTTTCATCAAAGTCTCATAACACTTTCTTTACGATTACTATACTTTATTGTTATTTCGTAAATCCAAGAAAAAAGAGAACTCAACTAGCTAGATGAATAAAATTTGGCATGTCCTTCTTCAAAATTGTATATTTGCATCAAATTTTGAATCACTTCTGACAATCGGAAGGAGTATTTTCCTCATAAATTGAAGATTTTCTTCAATGTCCTCTGAAACAAAATAAACTAAAATTTTGGATCAACACCCAAAACTCGTAATTTTAAAAGAATTTTGGATAAGGGGACATACGACTCTTAAACTTCCAAAAAATGGAGAAACTGTCAAATTCAATACATTATATCTCTGAAACAATGCAACAATTCACAAACTCACTTTTTCTAGAAAAATATCTGTTCTTTCTCTTAGAGTACACATTTTCAAACCTTCATATTGGTACGTATTTATTTGAGACATTAATAAATGGTGTATAATTTTGGAGAAAAAATGGAATAGTCACCTTGCACAATGAATGATTAAGGATAAAATATTGGTCTAAATACAACATTTTGGATGTCTAATTAATCCAAACAGTCTGTTTAAGAAACTGAACCTCAATTTATAACATTTAAATTGAATTTCTATTTTATATACCAATTTGAAATAAAATGTTAAAAATTGTTAAAATTTCAACATTTCTACCCCCCCCTAAAAAAATATGTCTTTGTGAAAATATACAAAGTGTGGTTCAATTTGTAGAACATAGCACAATACATATTCTCACAAATTAATGTAGAAATATTCAATAGTTCTTGAGATATCGTGCGCGCAATATCACGCTTTAAAGATATGGTCATATTCAATGTTTGCGATGAATAAGCTGATGCATTTTCCTTCATAACTTTCATAATTATGGGAATTTTTTTGCGGGATTAGTTTTTAAATTGTTCAGAAAAGACAGCGAAATACTATATATTCTTTTCATAAAATCGAAAATTTTTGAGGTTTTACAGTCGTATGTCCCCATAAGCCTTCAAAATATTTAAAAACATCGCATTCGCTCTATTTAAAACATATTTAATGCATACAGCAAAAAGAACTTTAAACATTCATTACTATGGCAATATTCACCAGCTACCTTAACAATTTTTTACTTCAATATTTTCTTCTTCTTCTTAAAGTGTATTCCATAAAAAATTAATTACATTGGTTTTAAAGCTAAATAATCTACAAAAAATTATACCACTTTTTTTTAATAAAACCTTCTCTATCACTGCACATTTTTAAAAAAATGTGTAGGTGGTCTAAGTTCTGCAACCTTCCTCTATATATATAATTTGGGATCAAACAGATATGTCAAAGTAATTCCAAAAAAGATTTTTTAGAACTCGAAGAAATCTTCACCAAAATATCAGGACTGAATTTTTTGACTATTACTATAATTTTAGGTTTCGGTAACCTTCCTCTCTATATATATTTGGGATCAAGATATGGAGTTCCAAAAGATTTTTTAGAACTCGAAGAAACCTTTCACCAAAATATCAGGACTGAATTTTGATTATTACTATAATTTACGTTCTGCAACCTTCCTCTATATATATAATTTGGGATCAAACAGATATGTCAAAGTAATTCCAAAAAAAGATTTTTTAGAACTCGAAGAAACCTTCACCAAAATATCAGGACTGAATTTTTTTGACTATTGTAGTATAATTTCTCTAGGTATATACCTCTATAAGAGAAAGTAACCAGCAAGGTGTTTTCATCTCTTCGACTTTTACTCATACGACTTTACTGCATTTTAGCATAGTGAAAAAGAAAGAACTTTACCATTTGGAAGTACATCTTCCCTTTGATGCTGAGTCCAAAAATATGATATAGATCTACAAATGTGCGTGTAAATATCATATAAAAATTCATCCATGTAGTTATTAGTTCTTGAATCATCGAAACCCCTCCACGCTTTCTGCATGCCCCAGACCGGAGTTGCTGATTTCTCAATAAAATAGGGTAGAGAGAAACAGGGAGAGATGTTGCATTTTACCTGACTTGACTTAACACTTTACTCATACCTGGGTCACCCCTTCCGGGTAAATCGTCACAAGTACTAGTCCTATCATTTTGAGACGCAATCAGTAGATCGTCTGATAGACATTCTGCTACAAATTTAGGCTAAAATGATACAGCATTACAGTACTGATGACAAGCCATACAATCAAATTTCATCTATCTAGCTTTTCGTCTTCAAGTTACGTCTCGGATGCACGCCAGGATCGACAAGCAGAAATATTTTACGATTTGACGATTCAAAAACACGTTAAAAAAATGTTTAATCTGGAATGAAAAGTCCCTCATACTAAATCCATCCTGTTAGCACAATACAATTTTTGTGTTATCATTGTTCACGGATAGACAGGATTAAAGGCTAATTCTAAAATGAATTTTCTGACTCGGAGGTCTAAAAACTTGGATATCGTCAAAATCTGAGGTGCATTTTTCTGGCGATTCAAGACATCTTTGTACTACTTCGATCTGAAATCGAATCTAAATCTAATCAAAGATTTTCTATTTAAAAAAATCCCCTCTGATCAAACGCTAGAAAAGATCTTGAAGATCTCAAAAGTCTAGATTCATCAATATAGTTTTAAAACGACAACCATAACAAAAATTTCCTGAAACTACTTTTCGTCAGGCAATTCTAAGAACCACAATTTTCCATCTTAAGTTAAAATACATAAGCATATAAAGCTATTCTGCATAGTTCTTGGTATTAATAACACTAATTTCAAAAAATCATTGTTTAAAACCTTGTACTTAATAGCATCAACTTTATAACAAGGAATAAATAAACTATCAGGAATAAGTAAAATTTATGCAAATGGAATCCAATCGAAATATTTTAAAAAAGGGAGTAAAGCTAAAAAAGATAGAAAGAATTCACAGGCTTTAATATTTCTTTATTTTATAAAACGAATAACAAAACAGTATTGAGAAAAAAATGAAAACGGATTAAATTAACAAAAAAGGAGACACCCAACTAAGATTTTTCATGGCAAATCAATGTTATTTCATTTATAGTCAGTGAATAAATAGTATTAATTCGCCGGAAGTCAAAATCACATAACAAACGCCATCATCATTTAACATCAGTATACAGATATTAGCTTTTCCCTCAAGCAAGATGCAACATATTCGAAATTAAACACTTGCGGCGCATTTGACGCGTGTCCAGTGGGCAATAAATAATTGATCATATTATTAAAATCAAAATAACCACTGCATAAATTCAATATACAATGGTTAAGCAAATGTCTTACCTTTCATCAACAGACGTAAATATGAATTTTCGAACTCACAATGACCTCAACTATACTTTTAAGTAATTTTAGTCGTTTCGAAAATAGCCGTGCCTGAAAAATCAGCTTCCAAACCAATTAGCATCAAAAAGTATCTCATAAGATTAGTCTGGAGGCTTTTGACTGAGCTCCGTGCGAGTAAATGATAGCAGAAGTTAGAATCAATAATAATATTATCGTGTAATCACTTACGTTGCTATGGAAAAGTCGTCCTTTTCGGTTCTTATAACTCCATGCATGCATCCTCATTCACAGAAGAATATCAAAGTAACTGATACATCGTCTGAAAGCAATCGTTTACACTTCTAATACTTTAAGAGTTAGCATTACTTTCCTCACATACGAAATATACAGAGAGAACGTACAGTTTGATTAAATCTCACCTTCAGGACCAGAGCCGTGACGGATAATCGAATAGACGATAACAGAAATCTCTTATTACATGGCAGTAACGTGATTCCCTGCTGCTTGGGATAAAAATAGAAGAAAATCCTTTGAAAGTAAATAACACACTCGTAATGTATTTAATTTTTCAAAACAAATCGACCTGTGCTTCAATATAAGAGTAGTAATGTATAGAAATGTATTTGTAATAAGTATAAACCTATGTACTTTAAAATAATCTGTCATTTTCTTCTATGTCACGTGATGCCAGTATAGATTTTTAGACGTTAACAGATAACTAGGGATGGGAAAACCAC